>JAMZEH010000072.1:2275000-2555000 GCA_024699665.1 Ostrea denselamellosa
ACTACATATGAAGAGAATAGTCTCCAAATATGAAGTTTGCTATGGTAAATTTGACATACCTATATAAAAAGCAGTTCACACGACATGTGGGGTCAAGCTTAATTGAAACTACAAGGTTTAACTTAGCATTTAGATGCAATACTACTGATTTCTTACCCAAGAGGAATTTTTGAGATGCAGACTTAGTTTTGGGGGAGGGGGAATATGATAATGATATAACAATCACTGACTACCATTTACAATATTACTAGTTAATGGCCTACACTTTTGCAGTTACTCCTCGTACACCAGAAGTTGGGGTAGGGGTGGGGGTTGGGGGCTTACTAATGCAGTCCTAAGCTTCACATAAATAGTAAACCTTACTTCTTTATACAAAATTTTAACAGGTTGTATTACATCTATGATTAAAACAAGGTTCAGTTTCTTCAATTTTATGGAGAAAACTTTTTAAAATCTGCACTTCATAGGATTATGAAAAGGGGGAGGGGGCAAGTGATGTTTGTCATATTTTTTGTTTATTTCTGTCTAAGTCCAAATGCAATTAATACCGAGAATTTCAGAAATAATCTGCTTTGAAAAAAAAACCAACCTGACACCTGGAATTAAAAGCACAATGAAAGCATGTGATATAATCAGGTATATAGCACTGTCTAAAAAAAAGGGGGGGGGGGGGGGCAGAAGGATTGATTTCACAATATTGCTTGACAAGCATAATAATAATAATAAAAAAAAAAATCCAAAGTTCTAAATCCTAATTGTGTGTGTGTGTGTGTGTGTGTGTGTGTGTGTGTGTGGAGAGAGAGAGAGAGAGAGAGAGAGAGAGAGAGAGAGAGAGAGAGAGAGAGAGAGAGAGAGAGAGAGAGAGAGAGAGAGAGAGAGAGAGAGAGAGAGAAGGGCAAGGGTTGCTCTTTCAGTTCAATTCATCAGTTAAATTTCTACTATGATTCATTGATTCATGACCAAAAAAAAAATGAGGAAGGGGGGTGGGGGAACCAGTCTATCTATTCTATAAATTGAACTCTGCACATAAAAATAATCAACTTTGCATGTAATTTTAAAAGGGGGCAGACCCAATGTTGCTAGTGCTATGTTCAGTAATTTCAGTGCAAGAGGAGCTGCAAGTTAATTTACACCAAATTTAACTTTCAAAAGATTGAAACACACATTAAGAAACATATTTCAACAGAAATATTACACTAGCACTACCAATGTTGGAGGTAATTAACATATTCTGTTTATTGGCATCTGATGTACATTTAGCAACAATTAGTTTTATCCAGTGTATAATGATAAGTTTTAAAATAATGTACATGCGTTGGTTTGCTCGTGTAATTTCAGGCATATTTAACTGTGTTTTAGTTGTTGAAAATATTGACAAAAATTATTGATGAAGAATTTCTGATCTGATCTAAAGAAGTTGAGGACATGATAATACAAGCCCCCATTATTTGTTGACTGTAATTAATATTTGATAGTGTACCTTTGATGTTGTTTGACTTTGAACTGTGACCTGATACAATGATACCAAATTACCATGTTTACCAGTATCGAATTGGTTTAATGTTTCGTTGTTCATATAGTTGACACATGTAGTTTTTATCAGGAATGAAAATATATAATACGTAGTGGAAATATATAAATAATTGTAAAAATGGAACACAAAATAACACACTGATATATCATACTCATATCTGTATTTCAAATACTTATTAAGGACTTCTAAATATTACTCACTATCAACTGCTGGAATTTTTAATACCCACGATTGCAGGAATACAGCAATTGAGAAATGCTACCTGATCAGACTTTGTTCACCAACTACACAAAAATATCTGCATAATTAACAGATTTTATATACATTTCCATTGATCTGTTCCTTTTTCAATTAATGAGCTTGAAATGTGAAATGAATGAAATTATTATTATTTTTTTTTTTTTTTTTTTTTTTTTTTTTTACAAAATCAGTAATTAAGGTTCATCGACTGCCTTTATTCAGTCATGCTACTTTTACCACATTTCCATCTGAGCACAATCCCATTCCTGATGAATAAAAAGACCCATAAAACATAGAAATTAATTTCTTTAAAACTTGTCCATCAAACATTATGAAATTCAAACTTGATCTGTAGTTCGCCACTCTGAAACTATACTGCAAGTTTCAAATGAATCCATGCAAGCATAACGGAAAAGTCTGGAAACCAATGGGAGAGACTGGCAGAGGGATGAATGGACAAATAGAGAAGAAAGCTATAGCCCCTTCAATTTTACAAAGCGGTAGGAGACTAATAAATACTTTGTTCAGTACATCACGACCCTACATTACATGTATAAAAATCGCACAAGGGACACATTAAATGCAATCATTGACTAAAATATTATTGTTCAGTCATGCTATTTTTAGTCATTACACATAATTCTTAGAAAAATTCCTTAACAGGCAGTTAATTACAATCAGAAACAGTAAATTTTCAATCTATTCCTTATCAGTAAGAGGCATAACTGAAAATAGTTATGGAAAAATATAATGTAAAACCATCATTTTCGTATCTTGCCAATGATCGCTGAAAAGTCAACTTTAAACACAAGTTGTTTACATTTCACTGTCTTTTTGCAGAAAAAGATGTGAGAAAACAACATGCATCTGGCTAATAGGATGGTGAATAATGGGCGGGAGGGCGTCCTCATATAGTGTACCTATGTGTAATCAACTCTTCACTCACCTCTAGCTTCACATTCCCCAAACTTTGCAGTTATGGACAATTGAAGATGTGCATGTGACTTTCTGTAGGTGCTTGGACATTTTTTGAAATTGAACTTTGTCATTTTTTTCAGCATCTTTTAAATAGATGGTACCTACTTTGTGTAAACAACTCTTACAGCTTTGACTTGGCATCCTTCAGACCATGTGCAGTTGTTAAAGACACTATGAAGATGTGCAAGTAGCTTTTTAAATTTGCTCAGACTTTTTAAAAGAAAGATAACATATAGTTGAACTTTGTCATTTTCTCTGCATACTGTGGATAGATGGTGCCTACTTTGTGTATTCAACACCTCTCACAGGTTTCTCAATAGACATTCTTCAAAATTGAACATGGTAGCAATTGTCTCCATCATAGATAACATATTTCAAAGCAACCTGGTCATTTCTATTCTTGAATTAATTTCTTTTATTACAAATGTTACATAATATTTAAGAATAAATAGAGATCAAGTCAGTAAATTAATCCCAAAATTATTCAATATTTGGTCATATTGCCTCTAGATGTGTTTTATATCCCTCTGCTGTATCACCTTAATTAAGGCATACACCGACAAGATCAATTACATGTATGGACCTGTGTTACTGCCATATATTTTTCAACACTACCGATTGTTCAGCATCATATTCAGATGTAGGGATCTCAGATAAAAGCAAACAAAGTATATCCGCTCTAGATTCCACATTTCATAACAAGTTGAATATACCAAAGAAACATTTTAATAGCATATACTGCAAAAAAATTGGCCCAGTTAAACACATTTAAAATCACAGTAAAAATTTATTAACTTCCACCATATAGTAGGAGGTGCACATCTTATGTATGTAACACTGTGCAAAGTTTGAATAACATTGATGGGAAACTTTATAAGTTACACAAAATATCCATCGTCAATAGCATAAATTGCAAAAAGAAGGCCAAGTCGAAAAAGGTAATTAAGTCAAAATTTGTTCATAACAGGAGGTGCACATCTTCAATATATGTATACAACACTGTGCAAATAATAATATTGGTTAGATACTTTTTGAGCACAGACTATCAACATTTTAAATATCTATATTTCAAAAATTGTCTTCCTGTGAACAAATTTGTTTACAGGAAGACAATTTTTTTTATATAGATATTTAAGGTAATACACAACAGTATCCAAAAATCTATCATTTCAGAAGCACCTTGCATAATTCAAAAGTTTACCTGACATAGTTTTAAAGCGCTTGAATCAAGCATCTATAGCAACAAATAATACAGATGATGGGCTAGTACCCGAGGTCTTCCGAGTGTAAGCGGAAGGCTTCAGGTACTAGGCTATACAGACAACATCAATATAAAGTGTAAGGGGCTAAGCGAGGGGACCTTTGTAAAATCCAAGCGACAGTTACATTTGAAAAAAAAAATCGAATGGTTTGGAAATTCAAGATCAGAATTATGCACTGTTATCTGATATCGAAACTGGCCATACGGATGCTGAATGTGTTACTGATGAATATATTGACATTGGAAGTGAAGTGGAGGGATTGGACATGACACAAGTGCAAGTAAAGATTGGAGTGAAGTGATGAGAATCATTGAATTTGGCAACCTATCCACGAGTCATTGTGATTAAAGCAATATAAGCTGCCAAAATTGCAATTTTTAATAGTGGCATTAAAAGAGGTTAAATGAACGTTGATATGATTGAAAAAAAGAACTGCATCGAATTTCCTCTCTTATGCATCGTTTACATACCTTTACGTGATGAAAAATATATTCCTCAACATTCCGTTTGACCCTAACAATGGCAGCTGATTAATCGTCGGCGACAATCCCGAAGATAACCGATGTTGACACAAATGATTCTGATGCTGATCGGGGTGGATCGGGTTGTATCCGGGTCATTAAAATATGGACGGCGAGGTGAGATAAAATTCTAGTTACCATCATTATTTTGGCATTGTTAACAATGTTATATGTTTTTATATCTTTTTCGTCCCGAATCAGTCAAAGTCGGCTTTCTCCCTCGCTTCGAACCTTTCATGTCAGACATCTTTCGTGCTTACCGGAAATATTGCGCTTGCGCATTTGATTTTGCCGAATGAGTTCAACTTTAGGTCATTGCATACGGAAATAATGTCGGAAAAATTAAGGTACGGGAAGACTTAATTTCAACTGTCAAACAATTTTTACATTTAATGCAAAAAATACAACATGTCAAAAGTTTAATCGATAAAATCAGGTATTAGAAGGTAGATGTTTACAAAATTTTCGATTAAATTTAGGGACCCCAAAATAACAATTTTGAAGGTTATATTGCTTTAAATTTAAAAAAAAAAATACACACACACACACACAATGAGCCCACCAAGCTAACAAAAGTTTTGCTAAATACGTAAATTTCCACTTCATCTCACATAAACCGTGAAAGAAACACGATATTGACTTGCGTGTGTCATTAAAGAAACTTATAAAAAATGAATTACATGTATGTCATAATTTTGTACATTCATATAAAATTCCCCAGTATATACATCCAAAGTGAATTTAATGAGTTTATATGCTACATCTAGAACTTATTGAATATGAAATATGGATATAAGGGTGAGTTGTAGTTCACTTTACATGCTAATTTTAAAAGAACTTATAAAGATGGGGGAGGAGGTAAATAAATTGATAAATACTGGATTCAAATAGAAACGAAAAGTAAAATAAAGAATGATATTTAAAGAGCACATTGTATGTTTCCAAAGCACACAAAATTATATGCATTTTATATTCCTTATGTATATAGAAATTAACTATAATAGTTAGTTTGCCAAAATATTGTGATAATTAGTCACGATATCGATTTAAATCTAAGCCCCAATTTCAAAAAGTCTCATTAATTAGTTAGGTAGTCACATGTTTCAGTGACGTCATATGTGTCCTTTCTTGATCAGCTTAACAGGTATTTTGAAAAAACAAGTTTTTATTCGCCATGGACAGCATTTATTTTTATGTTGACAAATTTCCCAAGACCTTATATGTTTGAGTTACCAGTGCATACAAATACTCAAATATAGCGAGGAAAGGGAGTATGAAGTCCGCAAGTTGCGAGTAAATAATGTTTACATGGGTCACTGTCCAAACACTATTTGGCAGAGTTATTCCTTTAAAAATGTCTATAATTGGCATTGTATTTCTAATAAACTGTGCAATTATTATTTATTTTTAGATTAGAAAAAGTATATGATACAATACTGTATGTTACAAGTATGATAAATGAAAAAAAATATATATCAAATTTAAAGAAGAAATCACAATACTTATTTTAATAAATCAATGGTATCATCTTTTAGTATCATTTTTTTTTCCTTTTTTTTTGTAATCTACACAATGAAAGCAAGTGTGAACTCACAACAGTGTACTCAACTTAAAATTAAAAAAAATAAATAAAGCAATGTAATTCAATTAAAGTTAGGAATTACAATACCTTATTATATATAATTACAAGTTCAATTATTTTAAATTTTTATTTTCTAAATCTACGAGTTGGTAGAAACAGGTACCACAAGGATATGTTGTTGTGAGGTCAGTTTTTATTCCCAAGGTGTGAGCATATATTTTGTGAAATGAAGACCAGAACAAATGCATACACTGTATGCCTAGCTTCAATATGTATATAACCATTTTCTCATAGTTTAACTGTGTACTTTTTTAAAAAGTACGTGAACAAAGACCAGTGACTGTTTCCCTACTCTTTTTTAATATGGCAAAGTCCCTATGCCGACAAAAAACAATCCACATCTTTTCTTCACACCTTCTTTCAAAATATTAACAAAATCAGTCTACATCCTTTCTTCTGACAACTAATACACCCTTAAACAGTATAAAAGACCCTAATACAATGTTATCCACAAGCTATTAACATGGTAATTGGCTTTTTTGTTGATTAAATCTAATCTGTTAATGAAATGGCTAACAATCGTTTTCAAAACTTTTCACTCAGAGGTTGCATATGATGTCACATATAATGGCGTGGAAACTACCAAAAGTAAATATGCATATCGCAAGATTTGAATTTCATCACTTTCAAACTCGAAAACTATGCAAAATATTTGATTTAAAACACATTTGAAGTAATTTTGGGCATGGAAGGAATTAATTTTGATGAAAAATTTGAAAAGTTTAGAAACATGATATCTGTCCTTTAAAACAAATCATTAACAGTCTGATCATTTCTCACTGAATGGGGAAGGGGAGTGGGGTAGTAAAATGGCTGTTAAACTGAAATCCCTAGGTTGAATTTTTGTAATATTCTTAATGTTGAATCTATATGTCTTGAAATGTCATCTGTTAATTTTTCTTCAAAACTGAATTATATATTCTTCATTTTATACAGTACTAAGCATGGCAAATAGGTTGCAAATTTTCCCTTCATACATATTCTCAAGTGTGATTATATAATTAAAGAAATTAGTTTGTGACTCTCATCATTATTTTATTTGTTTTTTTATTTTATTTACCTCTTGCTAATAAACTTGTTTCACAAAATCTACATTTTCTTCACAATATATTTTTCAAAATGTGTACTTTAATTAAAACTACTGGATTGAACTACGGGCATCAAAGACTGGATATGTGATGTTGATTAAAAAAAAAATTCCACGATTTAGATTTCTTTCAAATTTTGCAAATAGATGCAGTTTGAAATTTCCTGTAACTTTAAAAAAAATCGAATAATAAGAAAATTTTGATTTACCTGTGGCATACTACCTTAAAACATTAAAAGCCTGCACATGTGTATAGTACACCCCATCTTAGAAAGGCATATAAAAATCAAACATACAAAACAAACTTTAATTTTTTTTATTTTTTTTTTTTTACTTTTTTAAGGCAATAAGTGGTAATTTTCAGCATTGAAAATAATTTATATACATTGGCTTCAGTGGGTTTTTTAAAAGACTTGTCAGACTGTTCAGAAAATAATTATCACCCTCTAAAATATATTTCTAAAACATTCTATTTTGGAATAAGTTCTCTTAAAACCATACAACCACTGCTGAGCATGTCAGGATCAAACTTGACATGCAGCAGTAGGAAGCAAGTGTGTTACCACTATGCTATCCAGACACCGCTATCCATGCATGTACTGAATATGAAGATTGTGATTTCAACTCATTGACAAATATATCATGCTTAAAATCTAGCTTTTAATCAACACGATCAATTGCAACATACCACTTGTTTCCATAAGATGTACTGCATCAATAATCAGCTCAAATCTGTAGATCAAAATCTCCTGTAATAAGATATAAACTAGTAAATCACAACTTTCATTTGTCACTTGCACTCCTCATTCCACCTTTTATATATGACCTAGGATTACTTCTGATTTATCATACAGTAGAAATGAAAACTTTCCATTATACAGTAGATCATTTAAATATTCCTCAGAAATTGCATGGTCATATATGTATAACATGATGTATTATTTTGGAGAAGCAAAAGGGGGTGTACCATAATTATGAATTTCACAACCCCAGGATCCAACTCTTAGCCAGATCCAAAATAGTTGTAAGATTAGTGTTAATGTATAATGTAAAGTCCTCCATCAGTAAGAGTACTTTCAGGGGCCAATGTATATTTAAAAAAACATCTTGTTTTATATTGCTGCTGAATATTAGAATTTAGCTTAGATATGCGAATAGCAAATTTTTTATAGATTTCATAGCCCTGGGCTAGTGATACACTTAACTCATGTGACTAATAAGACCTGTCGACCTCTTGTTTGAAATTGAACACTAATCCCAAAGTATAGAATATAAACCAAAAACGGAGTTTATGTATCATGTATCAAACCAGCAAAAAACATCATAGTGAATCGATATCACAGTGAACTGTCTCACTCCCAATAGTGATGTATTCTACATTGATTTCCTTGACTCATAATTCATATTGTTGCTCCTTCTTCTTATCGGTAGAGGCACCCAGTCAAAATTGACTATTATGTGCCTTGTAATAGTAAGACAGGTATTTATCAAATGTGCCATAAAATTGTTAAATAAACTCTGGTAATTACAATAACTGAAGATACACTGTATTGTCCATAATATCCATGTATATAAGAGTGCAACAATAAACCACAACATGGTAGAACATGGTGATTTTTTTCCATAGTTCAATAAACAATATGTTGAAACTGTATCTTGGTTTGGTTTAATCAGTCTCTAATTATCTGAATTGTCCATTAGTACATGATTTATAATTTCAAAATGGCTTCCAGACAAAGAGGAGTTGCAACACAGTTATACTAGCCTCCTTTATCCCACAAATTTTGGTTTTGGGATGATTTTGAGTTCTTAAATATCAAAAAGGGTGGCAAGTAAAATGTCACACCATACAGAAATTGCATTACTGATGTTTCATACAAAATGGTGATGCAAATGAAATACAACCATACTAATTCTGAAATTTCTGTGACTGGAAATAAATCACTGCTCAATTGTAGATGCACTTGAAAGGGTGTATTAAAGTTAAGCTTCCTTTGAATACATCATTTTCTTAGCAATAAACAAAGCTATTGAAAAATGTATTGCCAATGAGACCTTCTTCCAATGTGGAAAGTTCTGGATTCAAGCGAACAGTATCTTCAGTAGGACCTCAGTTAGTGATTGAGATCAATGCTTTGTATCCAGTCCACTTCCGCTCCTAGTTAATGTGTCTTTTCTAGTGCAGGGAATATTGTCAGGGCTCAAAGATCTGTTTTTAATTCCAACCAATTTGAAAAATTTTTATTTAAAGGAAAACATGCACATTCAGTGTAAACAAATGTAATGTTTAAATAAATAAATGATAACAAAAATGATTGTGTTTCGTTTTCTTTATGCTTTCTATATTGATACTGTGTTACCATCTTAATGTGATTGTTTATTTTCCAAGCTGCTTCATCACTATAAACAGATCATTATAATAAACAATTTTCATATAATCTATCATCGTCGGAGACCCACAGTCAGTTGCAATCATTTTACTTCCCATGTGACAAAATACTGATATTTTCGCTGGAAGATGTGTCTTGGACTCTTGGCTTCTTAATGCAATTGGTTGCATTACCATCCCATATTGCAAAATTCCACCAATGAAATAGTCCCTTATTTCAAGTGTTTGGGAGCAAAGTAAACAAACCTTACAAAACGAAGATTTTGACTATGCTCAAGACGGACATGTTGCAAAGCCTTCAACGAGATCCTTTATCTGCATTATTATATAAGCATACCTAACAATTTCTCTCTAACCACTTATACTTGATCCACTTTTGTATTAAACCAATGACTTGTTGATTTTGCATACCCATCATAACTTTTTTGTATGAATTCTGCATGCAAATGTCTGTTGGAAGTTGAAGCACTTTAAAAACATACCTGTACTGTTCAAGTGATTGATTGATTGTTTGTTTGTTTTACGTCCCGTCAAGAATTTTTCACTCATATTGAGACATCACCAGCTGTAGGTGAAGTACCACAAATTTAGACCTATGCTTAGCACTCAGGGCCGTAGCAGTGAGGGTTCTTTAACGTGCCAATGCCTACCATGACACAGGACCTCCGTTTTAAAGGTCATATCCAAAAGACCCGTGATTCTCACTTCTAAATGCTGAGCATCTGGCGAAGGAGCAATCACCACCTATTTTCGTGTCTTAGGTTTGACGCGGCCATGGCATGAGCGAGGCTCAAACTCATGACCTCCTGGTTCTAATCACTTAGCTACCACGACCAGTTCAAGTGATGGTTTTGACAACAGAGCACTGTAATCATGACCTTTGATAGTGGCACAATTAAGCACACACACTTTCATGAGCATCACCATTACTGCTATCACTTTGAGCTCCAAGAATACTTATGGCGATTCCTATTGGTCCTCAAATATGATAGTTCATGTAAGGACACACACTTTAATGACTATAAATGTGAAAATGTCAGTGTTGTGCCCCATGGGAAGTAAAAAGTCTGCACTATGTCAGGAAACTTCAATGTAAATTGGAACTTTTCTGGCCCAGAGGTTTTTGAGAATATTTTTAAATGACCCCACCCTATTTTTGCATCTGTGTGACTATCTGAAGAGAGCATGGCCATTCATTTAAACAAATTTGAATCCCTTTCAACCAAGGATGATTTGTACTATGTTTGATTGACATTGGCCTCCTGGTTCTGGAGAAGAATTTCAAAATTTGTCAGTATTTTTTCACCATTTTGTTATTATTTCTCTTTGGAGAAGGGCGTTGCCCTTCATTTGAATTCCCTTCACCCATGGATGCTTTTTGCCAAGTTTGAATGAAATTGGCCCAGTGGTTCTGGAGAAGAAGATGAAAATGTGAAAAGTTCACGCCGATAACAACACCAACGACAGACAATGGAAAGTGTTGATTTGAAAAGTTCACTTGAGCTTTTGGTTCAGGTAAGCTATAAAAAAGAAGACAAAGAAAAAAAAAATTCACAAATAGTGAAAGGAACTGGGCAGCAGGCACAGCCTATGGTTGATTACACATTGTTCCTCTCTCCACCACCCATGGGGCCATTGATTCCTTCTAACTCAGTCTAATGAATACTCTAAAAATATCATCCAATCAAAGTAATCATTTTAGTAGTGGAACTCTTCTGTTTGTAAAGGTAGCATTACCCTAATTTCGCAATCAAAACAATATAACCTTTTAGTTTGTAGACTGAAAAGGCGCTGAAAGTGTCTTTTTGATTGGACAAACAACTCAGGGTTTCCTATGAGCCACCCATCAAAATTGTTTTCATGAAAATGAGCCAGTAGGAATCAATGGCCCCATGGGTGATGGAGAGAAGAACGACACGTAATCAACTGTGGGTTTCCGACGATACAGGCACAGCCCGTTTAAAAAAAATTCACAAACACTGAAAGGAACTTGGCAGCAGGCACAGCCTGTTTAGCCCTCTCCCAGTTCAGGAAGCTTTGTTTCACTGCATTAATTGGAATATCCCCTCACTACAGAAAGTTAATGGAATGTTCCAAGTCTTGCAGACCATAACATTACACTATAGGCTGGTTGATTGTATATTGTTTAACGTCCCACTCGAGAATTTTTACCTCATGTGGAGACGTCACCATTGCTAGTGAAGGGATCAAAATTTAGGTCTATGCTCAGCACTTATAACCTTTGATCAGGTAGAGATTTTTATCGTGCCACACCTGGTATGACATTAGGCCTCAGTTTTTGCAGTCTCATCCAAAGGACTGCCCCATTTGGTTGCCTCTTATGACATGCAAGGGATACTGAGGACCTATTGAACACAAATCTCCATAGGGCTGTACACAATAGGTAAGGGCTTTGTACCTCAAAGAACCACAAACCAGAGGTATGAAAAAATAACTGGCTTGACTACATGGTCCAGGTAGCTTTATATTTCATTACATTAAAGTATTAATAGTACTGGTATATAATGAAAAGGTAAATTAAGTGTTTCACAACTCTGAAGACAGCAAATTACAGGCATGATGAAAAAATATGGAGGGTTTTGACATCATAATAAAAGGGGTTTTGCATCTTACGCATCATAATAATTATGTAAATTTATACAGATTTATTATCAAGTTTTGTGTTTTGAAAAAGCATCATATAAATCAAAAAATGTTAAGCCAGTATCATATTTAAATGGTTCTCCTGCAGTAATGTATAGTAATACTTATCGTATACTGAATATTATGATAGGTATTGTATCATGAGTCAGTGTATTGTTGCAGCCTTACATATATAAATGGATTATCTGTAGACAACAGACACACATTTATGACTTTAAATATTCGAGACATGACAATTTTAAAGACTCACAGTGACAGCCTTCTTTTCTTAAAATGAAAATTTCTGAAAGTTCAATAACAAATGATTGATTGATTGATTGTTTGTTTTCCGCCACACTCAACAATTTTTCAGTTATCTGGTGGTGTCCAGTTTTTGTAGGTGGATGAGAGAACCCAGATACAATGTATCCGGGAAGAGACCATCGACCTTCCGAAAGTAAACTGGCAAACTTTCTTACATATATCAGCACGAGCGGGATTCGAACCCACGCCGACTAGAGGTGGGAGGCTTTGTGATTTTGAGCACAATGCTTTAACCACTCGGCCACGGAGGCCCCCCCCCCCCCCCCCCCCCCCTCCCCCAATAAAAAATGATGTGTATTCAATTTCCAATCAGTTTTGATAGGACAAATATAGATATGTTGAGTTTTTCATATTGATATTCTACTCGTGGATCTTTACAAATCTGCACATTAGGCACAGGATAAGACAACATATTGATTTTAAATGTGCTTTTATGTTATTATTCGTTAACACAATTTATCCATTTCAAATATTGCATGCCAATTATTTCCATCAATGCAAGTATTTACATCTGTGTAAAAATATCCATCCCTACAAAAATATCCATCCTTCACTTTACCAATAATTTCAGTCAATATACTAATTATTAACTCATTGTAATGGGGACCATTACAGATATTCCCCAAATGTTCCCCCACATAGGAAGAGGTGTCAATTGTTTTAGGACAAGTGATTTCGACCATAACAAACTGTGTAGAGTCTCAAAATAGAACAACTTCTAACATTCACTTCATTTCATAATCAAAGAAGTCAGATATAAACATTTAAGAATTCACCAATCAAAAATCAGTGCATGTGCATGCATGTGCTGATGAGTATTTTAACCTCGTCAATATGTTAAAAGTTAAAGATAGAACTACAACACAAATTTCAAAATCTTTCAATCAAAATGAGAACTAACAGTGAGTAGAAATTACAAAAACGAAAATCAATGCATGTGCATGTTTCTGCACATCAAATGATCTTATATTGTAGGTGTTAGTAGTCTGTACCTATGACTTCAATATCATTGAAAATACCTCATTCATGACCGAGACATATGTATATGTATTTAAATATTAGCCAATCAAATTTGAGTGCATGTGCATGCGCTTGCAGGAAAGTGATTTGACACCACCAATGAGTAGAGAGTCCAATATCTATCTGCAAAATAAATTTCAAATATAATTCATTGAAATCCAACAATGTTATAGACCAATACTTGAAAATGACAATGCACATGCAGGCACACTTGAGCTAGGAATTTTTGTTGCCACCATTCTATAGGCATCAGAATCATAAACCCTCAACTAAAATTTCAGTTCATTTAAAATTTTATAAAAAAATTATGCCGATTTTAGTATTCAAAAAATGAAAGAAAATCAATGCATGTGCATACACGCATACAAGAGTAGGACTAAACATTGATGTTGATGCCATTCAAAAGACATTTGATACAGATGCTTACAGTATCAATTTCATATCGTTTGCATTATTGGTAAGAAAGTTATGGTGATTTCAAAATCGTCCAATCAGAATTTAGCAAACATGTATGCATGTGCTGAAAAGTAATTTTGACTATACATATGTTTTAAGAATATCAAGATACATTTACAATGCAAGTCTCAAAAGATTTTAATAAAAAAAAAACCAAAAGGTTTGGTCATTGAAAGAATTGACACTTCAAAAGACAATGCATGCACATGCGCATTTGCAATTTTTATGTCATCGATCTGTAGATATTTGGGATGTCTACCTATGCTGTGAATATTGTCTTATTCCCATCAATTACAAAAGAGATATAGGCATTTTTGTATAAACCAATCAAAAAGAAGCATATGTGCAAAATTGTAATTTTAACCACACCAATCAATAAAGGGTCTCAAGTTATACCTACAATATAAATATCAAACAATTTCATTGAAAAAAAAAAATTAAAAAAAAAAATTAGGCAGATTAAAAAATTTGTAAACAAATAATCCAATGCATGTGCATGCATTTTCAGACAAAATGACATTCGGTCCACACATCTACTTATGTTATATTATCATCCTATAATTAGTTTTATATTGATTCCATGAGTTGTTTCTGAGAACACTTGTGGACAAAAAAGTCCCAAGAAGAAAGAAAAAAGAATAACTAGACATGATTTCGTTGCCAGCAACAAGTAGGTCTTCTGTCCGATATCTGATCAGATAAGATAGGATATGGTCTGTGATAATTTGACTGACGAAGAATAAATGAAAGGAATGAGCACCCACATTTTTTCGAAATAGAAAGAAAATCACAATCAATTTTAAACTGCTTCCGGTTTTTTTATTCAGAAATCCTTACAAAAATTAAATTAAAATAAAATTACACCATGAGCATGCAGGAATTATCAATAATATATGTGAAAATCACATCAAATACACGATTTATAAGCAAGATATATGAAGACAAAGAAAAACCAATTTTCCAAAGTTTTTCTCCAAAATCCGAAAGTTGCTGTTTTAACTTCCAGTAAGTCACACATTTTCTGAAATTATGAAAGAGACTTAATTATTCCATGCAAGTTTTGTTTTAAAAGCATAAATTTGAAATTTAATGTTTCTTTCATTCACTTGCGGTGAGGACTGGAAGTAATGGCAATAAAAATGATATGCCTATGTCAAATCTAGAGGTCACCATCTATCATCCCCAAAAGTTTCAAGACTCTATCTTGAAAAATGACTGTCGGAACTGCAGAACTGCAAAACATTAGACCTATGCTTAGTGGTCTGGAACATATCAGTGAGAATTCTTTATCATACCTACACCAGTCATGACACATCAGAAAGTCATATCCTAAAAACCATTGATTCTCACTTTTAAATGCCGAGCGTTTGGTGAAGAAGTAATCACTACCTATGTTTATGTCATACGTTTGACACGACCATGGCAAGAGAGGGTCTTGAACTCATGATCTCCTGGTTTCAAAGCAAACACTTTACCACTGATCTACCATGACTGGTGACTATCATTTTTAAATGCTGTGGGGGATCCTGGTTAGAATAGGTTCTCAGTACCCCTTGCATGTCAGAAGAGGCAACTAAATGGTGTGGTTCTTCATATGAGACCACAAAAACGAGATCCGTATCACAGCAGATATGGCACAATAAAGGTTCCTCCCTGCTCAATGAGCAATAGGCCAAAATTTTGCAGCCCTTTATCGGCAATGGTGACATCTCCATATGAGTGAAAGATTCTCGAGTGGGACATTAAACAATATACAATCAGTCAATCTATCTAAATGCCATGCATTTGGCAAAAGGAACAATCACTAGTTATATTAACGTCTTATGTTTGATGTGGCCATGGCATGACGGGGTTTGAACGGACGATCTGGTAACAATTGTTTGTTTTACATTCCTTTGAGATTTTTCACTCATACGAGATTTCACCACCTGTATGTGATGTACCACAAATTAAGACCTATGCTAAGCTGTAGCAGTGGGGATTTTTAACGTGTCAATGTCTTCCACAACACAGAACCTCTGTTTTAAGGTCATATCCGTAAGACTCGTGAATCTCATTTCTAAGTACAGAGCATTTGGTAAAGGAGCAATCACTAACTTATGTTGACGTCTTAGGTTTGACGCAGCCATGGCACAAGCGCAGCTCAACTCACAACCTCCCAGTTACGATGCGAATCTTCCACCACTGAGCTACCATGACTGTTGTGTAGTCATCTTACATTTGATGTTTATTTTGTTTGTTTTATGTATTGAGACATCACCAGTTTAAGTGAATTACCACAAATTTAGAATCCATGGCCATTGCAGTCAAGGTTCTTTATTGTGCCAATGCCTCTCATGACACGGGACTCTGTGCCAAACCCATTTTTAAGGTCATATGACAAGACTATATTTAATTAAATTGCGTTTACAAACAAAAACATTAACTCTGAAAAGAGCTATTTTCAGAGTACATAAATAAAAGTCGCATTTCAGAAATTCATTAGAAAATCAGTACGCTAAATATAAATAACACTTGAGTGTTATAGTTGACTCATCGTTAACAAGCTGCATGTACCCAGTAATAGCAATAAAATACTTTTAAAAAAAGTGAACCTGTTGTTCCAAATGTAAAATAATTATTTAAGACAATATATATTTGATTCGCCTGTGAACTACGTGTATGCTTATGGCCGTATCAGTGAAGCTTTTTTAACATGCCAATGACTGCTGCTACACAGAACTTATTTTCAATGTCATATCTGAAAGACTCTGTGATTCTCACTTCTAAATTATAAATGTCTGGCAAAAGAGCAATCACTACGAATTTTTAAGTCTTATGCTTGATGAGGAGCATTTACGTCTTAACGACCACACGTTTAACAATATTCCAAAGAACAAAAATGTTAAGGTCATTAGAAACTGTCCCGTGGTAATCTTGTAAAGGTGTTTCAAGATTAACTATTTTATTATTTATTCGATATAAATTACTTATTCCGTATTATTGATTATTTTCCTGACATCAACAGATGCAAATAGCAGACAAACATTAATGCAAATAACTCATTCTCTGAATAAGGGGGAGTGGGTGGGTAGAACTTTTTTAATTGAGTTTTGTTCTGTTTTGTTTTCCTGTACATTTTGCTTTCAAGGTGTATTATTAGGGAATGACCACTAAACCTTGATGTTATTGAAAAAGTTGATCATATTATATACAGCTTTTGTACGTTTGACAAAATGAGTTTTAGTTCCACGACCGGAGATTTTCAAGAATATTCCGCTGAAAGAGAAGTTAGGTAGTAAAACAAAAATCATAATAAACATTGGTTTGGTCCTCTAGCATCCAAAAGTCATGCTAGAGGACCAAACCAATGTTTATGCAAGATATTAAACATGGTTTTCCTTGACACAGAGTGTGTGTACGATTCTTGCTCACGCCGATATATGTGAGAAAGTTTGCCAGTTTACTTTTGGAGGGTCGGTGGTCTCTTCCTGGGTACATTGTACCTGGTTTCTCTCCTCCACCTACAAAAACTGGACACCACCAGATAACTGAAAAATTGTTGAGTGTGGTGGAAAACAACAAATCAATCAATCCAAAGGTCATGGCACAGGGTTCATTCCCACAAAAAGTATGCATAAAATATTTTTTTTTTTCTTTCTTGCAACTGGCATGTAATTTTTCCACCTTCCCTTTGTTTTGTCACTTTGTATGAGTTTTCTCTTTCGACAGCTAGGTTGTGTGTGCCTATTAAGTGGAACCTATACCGGTCCAATTGAAAGAGTGTGTAAATCCAGAAAACTCCTCTGTCTGTCAAGTATACAAGGATTTATAGAATTGGATAGAACAAATGCAGACATTTGTAATTTTAATAAATCTAACTAAATTATTCCTAACTAAATAATTGCGATTTCCAGATATTATAATGTACTTATGACATTTTCTGCCAAAGTGCATGTTACAAAACAGCACAGCTGAAACAGACATTGAGAACCTTACTTTTCATGAAATATGGGATGAGTGCATTAAAGAGATGGAAATTTTCCATGATTTTTCATTGCAACTCTGTTCATAAAAAGATGACTACCAAAAATGGAGTTAAAAATTACCAATTTCGTCTTTTATGAGCAATTTTTCTCTTATTTTCAAGAAACTTAGACTAAAAGCAATTAATCATTCTTGATTCTTGATTCACATTGTTTGCAACCCATACTTTGTCAAAATTATAAATCTCAACTGAAATAAAACCCATTAAGTGAATTTGACATGTTGTGTATACTATTTTGCTGTAATTTGTGTCAAAAGGGTATCACAATGAATTTTTTTCTTAGATGTTATTTTATTTACCTATATTGAATTAATATCAAGCTAGGTAAACCAAACAACACTTGTTTTCTCAACAAAATATAGGAAAATGTATGTTTTATGGGCATTCCCTTAATTCCTTAAAGTGAATGATAGACAAAATTTGAAGACGACATATTGTTTAGAGTCTCATTCTAACAAATTTATGTTCAATAATGCATCACAAAATATTTTTCGTTTAAGAGATAGAAAGCATTAATTTTTTATACATTATTCCCTTAGAAATCTGTTATTACCGGAGGTTGCTGTTTTAACTTCCATAACTGTCACATTTTCTGAAACTATGAAAGAGATTTAATTATTTCATCCAAGTTTTGTTTTAAACGCATAAATTTGAAATTACATGTTTCTTTTCTTCACTTCCAATGACTACCAGAAGTGACAGCAACAAAAATGTCACATGTCCTATGTCACATCTACAAATCACAATCTATCATTCCTGAACATTTCAAGACTCAGTGACAATTGGAAGTGATGGCAACAAAAATGAAATGCCTATGTCACATCTAAAAGTCACTATCTATCACCCCTGAAAGTTTCAAAACTCTATCTTTAACCGTTTAAGAGAAAACTTCCGGACAAAACATCATTTTAAAAATAGGAAATTGACCATAATTCACGACTGGAAGTGAATTTGGAAAATATGAAGTAAAAAAAAAAACCAGATCCAGTTCATCTTACTCATATTTCCTGAAGTTTCATGAAATTCTATTAAACTGTTTACGAGAAATTGCATGCATAAAATCGGTAAGAAAAAGAAAAAAATAACAAAAGAGTAAAAGAAACACAAGAATCACTATAAGGCCTTCCATTGGAAATGGAAGACCTTAATAAAAGAGGAAAAGAAACACAAGAATAACAGAAAGGTCTTCCTTTGGAGAAACATTAAAACCAATATGTTCCCAAACTTCATTTGGGGAACATAATTACTTGCGATTATGTATCAGTTCCCTCTATGCAGTTAAAAATAATTGCAGTTTTAAGAAAATGGGCTAAATTGGCTGTTCCAAGGTTGCAAATAACCACTTGCCCACTCACAAATGTGAGTAATTTTACTTGTGGATGACCAAATTATGAAAATCCTCTCACCAACATGACAGAATTTAAACTCAACACTTCCCCCCTTTCAAAATGAGTAAAATTTCAGGTGGGCAAGTAAAAGTGAAATGTAGGTAGGCCACATGGCAAGTACATGAATCGGTTTACTTCTGTAGTCTTATTTGGTAATTCTTTTGAAAAAAACAGGACAAATAAGTATTTTTATAAGATTTGGTGTTCTGATAATCTATGTGGTATAATAACACATTTCATTGAAAAATGAAAGAAATGGCAAAGCAGGTAGGGTTCACAGTTAATGAAGAAAAACAAGAGGCCCATGGGCCTTAACGGTTGCCTGATTATCATAGCCCATACAGAAAGTCTCATATTTCCATATAAGCCTCAATACGGAATCTCCTGTGCACATGTTTATGATCTTCCAAATTACATACAATTCACAGGCGCTCGACGTTTTAAGTATCTATAATTTTTTTTTTTAAAATTGTCTTCCTGTAAACAAATTATTTACAAGGTATATCGCACTGCCATCTTGGTTTTCTTTTTTACCCGCTGCAACATTAGCAATTTTTGGCAAAAAGTTTGATATAATGTTATAATTAGACTCCTACCGTTTAGAAGCAACTTTGTCAAGGTCTTACTTCTCACATCGTCATAGAACTAAAATCCCTTTATCGGCTATAATCAACCATCAAACATCGTCTACCGTTTCTCAAATGTGAAAAATTGGTAAATGGAGGATGAAGTTGACATATTTTCAGGATAGCCCTTTTTTCATTGGTTGATAAACTTAAATTAGTAAATATTATAATTAGCAGCAAACTTAAATTTGTTCTAGATCATGTAGATAGCGATGTAATGATTTTTAACACTATTCTATCGGTCTATACTTTCTTTCATTTTTTTTAATAATGTTGAACACGATAACTTCACTATCCATGCATTTGTTGTATCAAAATAAATGGCACACGTAAGTTCACAATCGAATTAACACCCACACACCCGTATACGTGGACATACTCTCAAACATTCACAGTGACATTTATACATCGATTTGTAAATTTTCAGTGTTGTCACAATGGGTGACAAACCTTAGTTTGTTTGAGTCGAAGAAAAAAAGGATGGGGGGGGGGGGGGGGGGGGGGGCATTTCCAATGTTGTTTTGGCATTGCGAAAGATTTACTCAACTTCCCGTGCCAATCTATCCCAAAACCACACAACTGTGCCCAAATTCTATTGTTTGCTGGGCTGCACACTACCCTGCATTCAGTGCCCCCCTTCCACGCGAAAACATCAGAGGGTACATCAGCAAAGGAATTCTCATTTGCATAATCATGTCAACTTCTGTCCTCCTTTTACCAACTTTTCATATTTGAACAGTAGTAGATGATGATTGATGGTTGATTATAACCAATAAATGAACTTTATTACCAATTCACCGTTACAATACATGAGGTAAAACCTTGACAGTGTTGCTTGTAAATTGTAGGGGTCTAATTATAATATTATATCAAACTTTTTGCCGAAAATTGCAGGCGATGTACCTGGTAAAACAGAAAATCAAGATGGTGGCGTGATGTACATTGTGAATGTTTTGTTAACAATGATTTTTTTATATAGATATCTAAAATGTCGAGTGCCTGTGATACAATTCCTATTCAATTACAGAAGATGGAAAATTGGAAGTTTGTAGCATATAAATCATTTTAACATTTTCTAATTATTTTTAAACTTCTAAATTGTAGGGGTCTAATTATAATAAATTTTATACCTGTCTTTTAAGCCTACGGGCATAACTACACAGACAGAGACATTACATTGTATTGAGCATTTTCTATACGACATCATGTCTTGGATGCATGGCAATATGTTGAAACTCAACACAGATAAGAACGAGGTCATTGTGTTCGCATTTGGTTGTAATGCAAACCTCAATAAAAACTATCAGTTGCAGTCACCCTATCAGTTGCAGTGGGTGACTCACAAATTAATCCTTCAACCTGCATTCGAAATCTTGGTGTCATGTTTGACTCCAAGATGGATATGGAGCTATAAGTGAACTCTATTAGTAGATCTTGCTATGCATAGTTGCGGCAAATAGGCCACATCTGAAAATATTTAACAACAGAAGCAGCTAAATCACTTGTGAACTCCCGAGTTACATCAAGGTTAGATTACTGTAATGCTCTCCTGATTGGTATACCAAAGACAGTTCTGAGCAAGCTCCAACAAGTTCAGAACACTGCCGCACGTCTCATATCCAGGACCTCTCGTTACAACTACATCACTCCAATACTACAAGAACTACAATGGTTGCCTGTGCAGTATAGGGCACAGTTTAATGTACTTACTTATACTTAGAAGGCCTTACATGATGAGTGCCCAATTTATATCAAACGATTACTAGAGGTATATAGACCTACCCGAAATCTTAGGTCTATACAATGATTGGTCACTCTAGTAGTTCCTAAAAGTTGAACTGTTACGTATGGGGATCGATGCTTCATGTTAACAGATCCGAAACTGTGGAATGTCCTTCCAGAACATGTGAGGGATTGTAATTTACTGTGTGCCTTCAAAAAGTCATTGAAAACACATTTTTTCCATCAGGTTTTCAGTAACTAGCCTCCATCAAGTTGAAATGGGTTTTTTATATATAGTTTTAATTCATCCACAAAAAAAAAAAAAAAAAATCTCATCAACATTATCTCATCATCTTTACTTTAATATGCCCTGAAACTGATGTTTTATACTTATTTAGCATATGTATTTTATCTTATGTTTACATGATTTTATTTCAATGTTTTATTTAATTGTTTTATGTACTGTAAAGAACCTCTAAGCATACAAATGTATGAAAATGGTGCTATATAAATATGGTATCATTTTTATACACTTTTATTATGTAGCCATTTTGGCATTGAGCAAGGGCCTAAACCCTGATCCAGGAGCCACAAATTTCACAATTTAGGTAGAAAGCTCCATGGACATCATAATCATGCATTAAGTTTTACTTGATAAAATATAGTAGTAAAAAAGATTTTCTAAGATTTAAATCATTTTCACTATATGATCATACTGGTCCTACCTTAGGGCCTGAACCTCTGATCCAGGAGCCATGGATTTCACAATTTAGTCAAAGCTCGACAGACATCATAATGATGCAATTTGTTTTTCTCAAATATATGTTGGAGTAGAGGAGAAGATTTACTAAGATTTAAACCAACTTATTTTTTATTATTTGTTTTACAGGAATTTTTTTTTTTTGTAAATTGGGTCGGGGTGTCGAAATAAAAATAAAATTAAAAGTTATAAATTCAAGCAGTCAGTCCAAAAAATAAAAATAAAACCAATAAATAACGGGAAGAATTTTATTATTTTCTAATTTCTACAGGTCCAGTTTTATTAAGCTATATAAAGCTATTTGAAATAGATAGATTTAGCTAGCTTATACTGAATTAGATTGAAGTTTGTAAGTGCAATGACAGCCAAAAAGTCACATAATAAGTTTTGAACATTCAAAACTTGAACTAATCAGAACACATAGCAATATCATTTTAAGAATTTTCATGAAAAGAGAATTTCCTTTGTGTTGTTAACTGTCCACTACACTGTGTGCATTGAAGACAAGTATGATGACTTTACACTGTGGAATCTGATTGCCAGTCCATTATTCTGTTTATCTTTTATTCTATGCTGTACATTAGATAACTGTTGCATAACAAATTAATAATCCTAAACATGTGACAATTTTGAATCAAATTTCTTCCTACAGGATGTATTTTAAGAAATATTTTTTGTTTACATTGTGTTTAATGGAGTACAAGACTGAAATATGTTCACTCAATGAAATTTGATTTTTACACTTTTAGAAATTAATTTCATGAAAGATTTGAAATAGCTAAATCAAGTTATTTCAAATAGCTTTATAAAGCTATATAGCTTAAGGAAGCTTTATAGCTAAATGTAGATTGTGCTGGACCTGTTCTAGTCAGTTCATCTTCAAGCTTGCGGATCTCTTAATTCAAGGCACTGTCACTGTCCTACAACTGTTAATAAGTGGCTTGATTATATAAGATGCAATCATTTAATTGATACAATTATATATAGATCAATTTTATTGTGGAGCAATTGCATCAAAATTTCCTTCACAATAGGTCCTGTTAAATATTTGGTCTCTTCCTTGTACTTTTATAAACAAAAACATAGTATTTAAAAATCTGTAAAGTGTGTCAATGAAATAATTATTGATATTATTTCGGTTGAGATTCGGTTTGGCTGGATATTTGGACTGACGCCTTAATTTACTAGTCCAAATAGCCAACCGAGCTGATAATGTAACACTGCTGTCAACTTCAAAGTGACCCGCACCATAACATTTCATAACGGCCACAGAATCGTCCATCTCATTAATCATGTTGTTGACAGAGAAAGCAAGACTCATTTTTTCAATGACTTTAAAGTTTTACCATTATGGTCAACAGTAACTATCTTGAATAACCAAATGTCTCATGTCCTGAGGCTAACATCTTGGTGCTGCACTTCAGTTTCATTTTCGAGCTAAATATCGTCATACGTTTCTATGTCTCTGATTGGATGATGTCTGTGGAATCAGCCAAATGACAAGTTCCTTTTATAAATACCCTTATTAGTCTGGTTCCCATCCCTGCCACTCATTGATCACTCCAAAGGAGTGCTTATGAGTGGTGGGGACAGGAACTAGACTGACGTTTCATTTTTTACTCACTGAAAATGGAACGGTCGGCAGATGACATAAAAAAATAACAACGAACAGATACTTTTATTTTTATTTCAATTTTGCCAAAATTTGGGTCGGCACTCTCGTAAAACAGATAATAAAAAAATGTTTGCCTTCATACTTTTCCACAATATGGCTATATTGGCCTCACCCTAGGGCCTAAATCCCTGACCCAGGAGTCATAAATTTCACAATTTAGGACCAAGGAATCATGAATTTTATAATAAAAGCAGAGAGCTTCACGAACATCATAATCCTGCATTTAGTTCCACTCAAATATATATGAAAGTAGAGAAGATTTTCTAAGATTTAATTATGTATTTTCACTGTATGGCCATATTGGCCCCACCCTAGGGCCTAAACCCTAGTGGCTCAGGAGCCATGAATTTCACAATTTAGGTTGAGAGCATCATGGACATCATTATCATGCATATAGTTTTCCTCAATTATAATTGGAAGTAGAGAGGATTTTTAAGATTTAATTAATGCATTTTCACTATATGGCCATTTTGGCCCCACCACAGGGCCTAAACCCCTGACCCAGAGGACATGAATTTCACAATTTGATAGAGGGCTTCAAGGACATCATAACCATCATTTAGTTTTTCTTTCACATGTGTGGGAGTAAAGAAGAATATTTTTGAAAATATAGCCTTTTTTCTGTACATCTGGCCCTCCCTCTGAGGCCCCAGGGGTGATGAGGTCATAAATTTCACAAATTTATTCCTCTTAGCCTCGAGATGCGTCACACCAAAATTGTAACAATTGACCTTGTAGTTTTCAAGAAGTTAAAAAATGTAAAATATTTAAAGGACAACATATGATGATGGACGAAGACGAAGGGCAATAGGTCACCTTAGGTGACTCAGGTGAACTAACATGCAAAAAATAAAATCCACAGCCCTACATCCTAAATTGTGGAGAAAGAGGGCAAGGATTGGTTTTTAAGTTGAATTCATCATTCATATTTTACATTTTTAGTACAATTCATGACAATGCAATTTCTACTACAATTCATGACAATGCTATTTTTAAACAAGAGGCCTATGGGCCTTAATGGTCATTGAATAGCAATTTTGTCTATGTATGACCTAGCAGCAGGGATAGACAAATAGATTTTAGATGAAGGACAGGTTGAAACATCAAATTCACATGCCCTACCACAAATTAACTTGCCCCACCTTAAATTAAGACATGTATAAAACTATTTGAAATTGATATTAAATCTTGTTATATCTTATTTAATCAATTCATTCATATCTACTTCTGTTAGTTTATATTGTAATAAAGTGACAGCCAAGTTTCCTCCCATGATTTCAGATATCCCTAGATTCTCTTCATTTTGTCATATTTCGTGTACTTTGTACTTACAGACACCTGATCATTGTTCTTATTACATTCAGGTTCCTTTTTTTTCTTCTTAAATGTAACAATGTCCATGTTTCAGTTCATCAATGCACTGCACTTCACCTTGAAACTTCATTCAAATAGATTCGACACTTTGCAATCAGTTTTAACATTGAAGCATTTTAGGGTTTCATGTCATTTCTCACTAGATGTTTATGTATTACCAGATGAATGTTATCATACTTTCGTTCATCCACAATTGACACTGTCAATGCATTTACACTTAATGTTATTTAATTCATACTTTTATTTTACTTAAAAAATTCACTTGCCCATGGACAAATTTGGTTTTTAATTTTACCTGCCCGACTCTAAAATCTGGTCGCCCTGGATGTTAGGTAGTGCTATTTGTCTACCCCTGCTGAGATCACAATTTAGTTAAAGAGATGGACATTATAGCCATCAGGCATGCATTTAGTTTTTCTCACACATGTCTGATAGTAGTAATTTTTTTCTAAGATTTACAATAACACAATTTCACTAGAAAGCCTGATATTGGCCCCACCAAAGGGCCTAAACTCCTAACCTAGGGGTTATGATTTTCACAATTTCGGTAGAGATCTTTAGGGACATCATAACCATGCATTTAGTTTTTTTCATACATATCTAAGAGTAGAGATGATTTTCTAAGATTTGACTTATCTTTACTACATCATGCCATATTGACCCCCACCCTAGAGACTGAACCAAGGGGTCATGAATTTCAAAATTTTTGGTATAGGACTTCATGGGCATTATAACCATGCATTTGATTTTTCTCCCACAAGTGTGAGATTTCTGAAAATTTGATATTTTTTCCCCATGATGCCTTGGGGAGCTATGATCATAAATTTTACTAATTACATTCCTCTTATCCTAAAGAAACTTCATATCAAAAATGGTAGCAATTGGCATTGTAGTTTTCAAGAAGTTAAAAGTGTGTAATTGTTAACTGAAGATGATGGTGACATATGGCAATAGGTAACCTGAGTGACTCAGGTGACATGAAAAACAAAATAGAAATGATTAGACATATATACATATCCATTATTCATGCACACAAGTTCTATTATATGTTTGTCATCATGTTCAAAAAACAAAATGCCTCTCGCAGCATTCTTATTACATTAAAAACGAAAAAAATGCCTCACTCCCACATCATATATTGAAAAAAAAAACTGGCCTGAGAACCAGATAATTAATATTTTATTTTTATACCACAAATTTAGACCTTTGCTTAGCACTTACTGTTGTAGTATTGAGGTGTTTTTTTTGGTTTTTTTTTTTACAGGACCTCCATTTTTAAGGTCATATACAAAAGACCTTTGATTCTCACTTCTAATTTGATGTGTGTCGAGGAAATGATTCTTGAGACAAAACAGATAATATCTTACTTTGATTTTTGATCTTGTAATCTCAAAATCAGTATGGGTCATAGATCTGCACCTTAGGTGGAACCAGAGTACCAAGTTTGATATCTGTCAAGCATTTGGGTTATCAACATATTGATCAGACAATATCTTCCTGTCATATATCCAAAGAGGATTGACTTTGTGACCTAAAAATCAATAGGGGTCATTTGCTCTTTTAGGGCAACCACTGTACTAAGTTTGATAACTATCAAGCAAAGGGTTCCTTAGATAATGAGCAGACATGACTTGGTCTACAGATCAACAGCCAGACAGACCAAGTCTTTACTGCACCAAACTATTTTTATGCCGAGAAATCAAACCACTGCATCTGACCAGCAAGATATTGTCTGAACATTCATTCCTCTTCCTTTAATAGAAATTATTTTTCTAGTTTAATATTTCATTCATGCAAAAAGTTACCATTGACATAGTCTGGAATTTACAAGCAGTGTCTTTCACCCGCTGCATGTTTCCACTGATATCCAAAAACCGCACAACATCTTCCATTAGACAGCTCATGGTATATTCTTCCATTGTCAATGCACAAGTCAATGGACTTAAAACATCTACAAAATATTTCTTTTATAAATATTTCTGAATTAAACCTGGCTTAATAAAAGTGAGTGTATACTAGTGTATACTAATGAGGGACTCCTATAGCTCTGATTATAATGTATGTTTTATGTAGATTAAGGGCATTGTGGCACTCTGTGTTTTGACTGAAGGCTTTTTTAAAGCCATGGTAGCTTTTCCCCTTCAAAAATATGACACATGCTTCTTCCATTATAACCAGCAAATTCCTATCTTTGTTAAAAAAAAATACCAATTCCTAATAGCAATAAAATTTCCATATATAGTTTCAAATATGTGAAATGACAGACTTTGAATAGAAAGTAGTGAAATAAAGAATTTTTTTTACATAATTGTTGTGGAGACATTACTGTACATTGCCGCAAAGATTTGCACTGTTTGAATAGTAAAACTGCACTCTAGTTTTCAACATTTAACTGAAAGTGGATACAATATGTACTATAAAAAAAAACTTTTATTTGTGATGACTTTATTTCAAAATTGACTTGGTTCACATTAACTAATTATCATGACCATATTATCCTAAACATACAAACAAGAGGCCCACAGGCCTTGGTCACCCAAGTATCATAGCCCAAACCTGTCGGGGAGTCTCATACTTGTATTTAAGCCTCTTTCAGATCTTTATGACTTTCTAAATATGCATACAATTCACATTCAATTATAATAGAAGGAAAGATGAAGTTTGAAGCATTTAAATAAGCCCATATTTCACTGACCTGCAAGGTGCAATGAATTCCACAATTTTGGTATAGGGCTTCATGGACATAATAACCATGCATTTGGTTTTTCTCCCACATGTGTGGGAGTAGAGAAGGTTTTTATAACTTTCACATTTTTGCAGTTTTGGCCCTAACCACGAGGCCCTGGGAGAGCTATGATCATTATCTTGAGGAGCAGGAGTCCTGAAATATATAATTTGTGTCCCCCTTCTCCAAAATATGTTTCAGACAAAATTTTGGAGGAATTGGAAATGTAGTTATCAAGAAGTTAAAAATGTTCAATTGTTAACATATTTTGTGAAAGATCATTTTGGCCCCACCTTCATACCAAAATCCCTAACCTTGGGATCACAAAATTTACAATTTTGGTAAAGGGCTACCTGCTCATTAAAAATATCTATTAATTTCAATTTTGTATCAAGAAGTTTTATGCCAGAAAACTAAATACCAAGTTTTCCCTGCCCTGGGGTTAGAAACTCTATGCCGTGGATCATGAAATTCAAACTTTGGCAGAGACCTTTCTGCTCTACAACTATGCATTTAGTTTTCTTACAAATGTGCAGTTCTTAAGAAGAAGATTTTGAAAATTGGGTCTCTTTTTGGCAGTTTTGGCCCCACCCCTAAGGCCCACAGCAGGAGGAATGGCAGGAGTCCTGATATTTACAATTTATATCTGCCTTGTCCCAAAGATACTTCATACCAAATCTGAAAAAAATTGGAATGATAATTATCAAGAAGTTAAAAATGTTCAATTATTAACATATTTAATCAATGGCCAATTTGGCCCCACCCACATACCAAAATCCCAACCCTTGGGATCAAGAAATTTACAATTTTGGTAAAGGACTAATTTCTCATTCTAAATATCCATTTAGTTTCAGTTTGGTATCAATAGCATTAAAGATTTCTTTTTTAAAATGAATGTTTTACAAATAAATACCATATATACCAAGTTTGGCCTTTTCCTGAGGTCAGCGTCTCTACCCCAAGGATCATGAAATTTAAAATTTTGATAGAAGCCTTCCTGCCCTACAATACTATGCATTTACAGTACAGTCGTCGCGGATTTCGTATTTTCCACCCAGTCACCGTGGGCAATTTTACCTGGTCCACCCTAAATCTACCTGAGCGGTGCCGGTGGGCAACGCGGACTTACCTATCGCGGTGGATGTCCACTGTCCCCGTAAGAGTGCTAGATTTTACCTGAGAAATTAAATACAAAGAGCTGATGTATATTTTATTGATTGTTTGTGTATTTTACATTCGGGAGGAATTAATATTTAGTCTATGACATACGTATTGAGTTTGCTGTAATAATTCCTCTGCATTTTGTCCACAGTTTAAGTCATTGTCACTTTTTACATGTAAATATATAATTTCCTACTCTTAATAGATCTAATATAATATACAATCACAGGCGCTTGACGTAAAGATATATTAAGTTAATAAAGAATATCTTCTAGTCAACTAAATATAATTTATATTAGTTTATTGGAAGATATTTTTTCATTATGCGTTCAAAATGTCAACCGCCTGTGAAAACAATAGACCAATACTAACATACCGACCGTCTTTTTCGGTTTTTTTTTTCGCTTGTTTGTTACATGTAATACATGCAGCTGCCTGAGCATTTTTAGCTTATCGGAGGCTTGTGCTTCATGTGCCGCGTACCCGTGACGCGATATTGCCACAGGGGATTAAGAGAGCGTGTCTCGATTTTGTTGTTGCCGCGACTGAGTTTGTCATGTCTTCTTGAGCTTAGGGGAAAACCAAAACGAGTATGTGGACTGATCCAACATCTAATTTCAATTAGATGGTTTTCAAGATAGGAAGCAAAATAGGCACATAAATGACAGTGGTGCATGTGAAAATGTTTCAACATCTAAATTCGATTGTGATCCAAACATTATCCGCGATAATCAAGCAATAAAAATCATGAAGATTAACAAGCATTTCTTTAATTGATTGACAGCTGCGGGGGTCCAATAAATACCCAGAGAGAGAGAGAGAGAGAGAGAGAGAGAGAGAGAGAGAGATCCAAATACGGTGTTTGGGTCTTCAAACATTTTATAAATTTGTGCTGCAACTCGGGAACATCGTCGATGTGGACAGGATTAATATGATATAAAAGTTTGTTCAATAGAAATAGACATACAATTAGGACGAAAAAGAGGATGGTCATATTAGTCTGAACACGTGTTGCTGTCCAAGAGAAGCCAAACTGCTCAGCCCATGCACGACAGACAGGAATCGTTACGTAACTATAGATAAGATAACAGAAGGTCACGCAATATAGAGAACAATCCTAGGGTGGTTTTGGGGATTAGTTAGAATGGACCTAATCGAACTGAGTCTCGGGACAGGCCTTCCGTAGGACATTGAATTTTAACGATGGAACATTTCTAGCGTTAGTTTGTACACTGGATAGCAATTCCTCGAATTCATATGTAATAAATAATATACCGTCCTTTAATGAGTTTAAACTCATACAGCTTCTAAAATGTCAAGTGCTATGTTTTGCATTAATCATAGGTGAATTAGAGATGCGCACTTCTTCATTTCTGATAATTAACAAACGTCAAGCTCTACACTTCATAACATATATCGCCTACAACAAATGAGACCAATTTTATTGTATCATAATTGATGTGATAGTGAGCCTTTTTTTTACCAACCTTAGTTTGTGACTATTGATGCATTACAAAGCCCACAATTTATCGGGTTTGTGTACTACGCGGTAAACATCAAAGGTCGAGAGTCAAGGACGATGCGATATACATGGAGAGTTGAAAACAACGTCAATCAATTTCTAGCGTGCAATCTATTGCTAAATTTCAAGAGATTGACAGGTGTACTGAGACCAGGTAAATTTGAAGGCGGTGCTTATTTCCTCGACCTTTAATATAGGACAAGAAAGACGAGGGTTCTCCTAGTTATTGAATTCAACACTTAGACTCATGACTGACAGGAAATGTTACGCAACTATATCGATAAGCCAATTAGCAAACAATCTTCGTGGCGAATTCGAAGGTTAGTCTGTACACTGAGCAGTAATCCCTACAGATACCTTAAATATTCGTAAATTAATTAATTAATACCTTCCTCTTGCAGTTCTTTAAACTTTACAGTTTATCAATATACAGCAATGAACAATATAATCAATATAAACGACGTGGTTTTTACAGGAGAACAAACAATACATACGTTGTATTCAAGTCATTTATCACAACCATTTCTAATAATTAAGCAGCGGATCTATATTGCAATGATCTGTATTACTAAATGCTTACAAAAATGAAATAAACTGCGGATTGGACTTGAGCTTGGACTAATGTAAATCGAGTCATGCTATGTCTTTGCTAAAATAATTCGGTAATCCTCAGACAAAGTAACCCCCTTGAATTATCGTTTTGGGGAAAAAATTATACATGTACATGTATGCATTAACGGAAAGAGCGAATTATTCTATTCTCAGTACATTTATAACATCTTCATTATTTTTTTAAGAGAGAGAGAGAGAGAGAGAGAGATAGGGGAGGGGTTACAGAAAACATACAGACAGATTGATGGTCATTTTCTCCGATTATTCTGATTATTTTCTTGCATACATCTGCTCTACATCTTTGATAATTAGTAAGAATTATAGATAAAAAATGTCCATTAAATCGTAACGCACTAGACTGAATGACAATCAATTAATGTGTAAAAAGAGTGTCATGGACAAAGCCACGCTTTTTTAGTTTCGTTTAGGGTTTTTTTTTGCCGTGGGCGACCACCGCTATGGGTGGAAATATCGACTTTTTCTCCTCAGGTAAGTAGAGTGGACCGTGGTTCAGCATTGTCCACCTCAGGTAAATCGGCGCCGATCGCCCACCTCAATTCCACGCCCACTGTCCTAGGTGGAAAATACGAAATCCGCGACGACTGTACTGTAGTTTTTCTTACAAATGTGCAGTTCTAGAGAAGAAGATTTTTGAAACTTGGTCACTTTTTGGCTCCTAGGGCCCCAGGAGTCCTGAGATTTACAATTTATGTTTGCCTTGTTCCAAAGATGCTTCATACCAAATTTGAAAAAAATTATCAAGAACTTAGAAATGTTCAACTGTTAATGCATGACGACAGATGCATACCAATTGAAATAGGTCACCTGAGTTTACTGGTTGCCAACAAGAAATATTCACAATAATGAGGTTTTTGCTAACATTGCAAATATTTCTCTAATGCAAATAATAACTGGTTTACAGTATTTAACATTATAACAGTGCTCAACATTTGTGTTTGTCCAATTAATCGTGTCTAGTTTATTTTGCGTTTGGACAAGTCAATCCCCATTAACACTTGTCCGATCAGAAAAGTTGCTTTTTTTTTTTTAAAACTATTACTAAATTAAGAGTTAAATTTGAAGAAAAAAAATCCCCATATAATGCAATTATAAAAGTTCAGTGTTTAAATCTTTTTCAAAAATCACAAACATCAAGTGTAACTGGTCTTCATTGTTTAAGAAACTAGTATATATAGGTAATAAACAGGCCATGCACAGCAGCAACAAAGAACCAAACTCCACTAAACTTAATCAATATCTAACCAATAAGAACCAAAATCCACAACCAAACACCAAAATCCACCTTTGGTGATGAGAACTAAATCCACTATCAAACACCAAAATCCACCCAAGGTGATTACTCTAGGGTGAAATACCATCATAGATAACCTCAAATTATGAAACATTACTTTCGTAGACAATTTACTTGTCAAAATTGACTAAAAGTAATGTCACCATTTTGAATTGGAGTTATGCATATACCACACCCAATCTCATACCACACATGATATTTATTCGATGTTTAAAGAGATAATTTCAACTAAATATTCATGAAATATATCATCTGTCACATTTATTCAAATACATGATGTTATGGTTCAGAATCCCTTTTAATAACAAGCAGCAGAATTCAATAACAGACAATTTAAAAGTTACTACAATTTATTTACAATTATTGAGAGAATACTATAACAAAATCCTAACTTACGACTGGTATAAAAATAATGTCCATCACGAATTGAAATATTAGGCTCAAGTTGCAATTCACTTGCATTCTAACTCATTTCTACCAAAAAAATGGGGTATGTTAATCCATTTTCAGAGTTAGAATATTTTGACAGTACCTGGTTGTTGCAAGTGAAAATGTAAATTTAGATCTACAAGTTAGGTGATTTGACCCTTGAGCTACTAAAGCAGACCTGAAATATTTGGTAATATTATTATATTACAAAATTTAAATCTACTATACAAGAACTCTTCATATTGAGGAGATCAAAAATTAATTTTACAGAAAAATGTCAGAAATGTCCTTAAATTCCCAACAATCCAAACACCTAGAAAAAAACAATCATACATATGTATATCAATTCAATGCAACAAAAACAAAGCATACTTATGACATTCTTGATAAGGCATCTGAAATAACATTCTCTTTGTCTTTGCTGTGTTTAACATTAATATCATACTCTTGCAATAATAAATTTCATCTCAAGTCTTTGATTCTTGTTAGACATTTTATGCATAAAAGTGGGAGGGTTGTGATCCTTAAAAACAAGAATTGGATGCACAGTAACACAAAATGTTGTAAAGCTAACAATGAAGCATTAATTTGAATAATTTGCTGACTTTTTGTAAATTTCCTTGAAAAATAAGAAACCACTATATCTACACTGTCACCATGTTCTTGAAACAAAGCAGCACAGATTCCTACAATACTAGCACCAATAGTAAGCTTAAAATGTCTAGAAAAATCTGGACCTAAAAGATCTGTACCACTCATGTGGACAGATTTAATTTCACAAAATGAAACATCACAGTCCTTTGTCCATTCAAATTTAGCCCCATTTGCAATAAGTTGGTAAGTTGACCAACTGTTGAAGAAATAGTTAAAAACAAAATTTTCTGTAACAAGAGGCCTATGGGTTACATCGCTCACCTGAATCACATTGGTCGATATTTAAAGATTTTCCCTATATATTTGCATGTAAAACTTTGATCCACTACTGTGGGCCCCACCCTACTCCTCTGGGCCATGATTTTAACAAACTTGGATCTGCATTATTTCAGAAAGCTGCCATGTAAACTTGAACTTTTCTGGCTAATTCAATCTTGAGAAGATTTTTAAAGATTTTTTCCTATATTACTGCATGTAAAAATTCATTCCCTACTATGGTCCCTACCTTACCCCCCCCCCCCCCCCCAAAGAGCCATGATATCATCAAACTTGAATCTGCACATATTTCAGGAATCTTCCATATGTATCTGAAATTTTCTGGCCCAGTGGTTCTTGACAAGATTTTTAAATGACCCTACCATATTTTTGCATTTTTGTGATTATCTCCTCTTTGAGGGTAGCATGACCCTTCATTTGAAGTTGAATTCCGTTTAACCAAGGATGATTTGTACTAAGTGTTATTGAAATTGACCCCGTGGTTCTGGAGAAAAAGACATTAAAATTTTGTAACTATATTTTTTGCCGTTTTGAACAATGTTATCAACATTGTTAATATCAGTTCAAGCCAAAATAACTGGAAACAGCATCTCGTCAGGTTTTATGACTTCTACTACCCCAAATCATGTTACTCTTTCTGGAATGATGAATGGTGGGTTTGTGTTAAAATATCCCAGCTAGATCGCAAGAATTTCAGTAATGACTGAACAAATAGCCTAAAAAATCTTCTAATTTCAACGACCTTTGGATTTATCCATTCATTTGTCAATATTTACTTATAGTGTTTCATGTAGAATGAAAGAAAAATACAAAAAATGATTGTTTTTGTTATATTTCATAAAGACTTGTAATATTGTGATATATTGCACCACAAAATTTAATATCACAATATATCACAATACAATTTTCGAGTCGCAATACCCAACACTAATCAATACTTATGTTTACATTTTAGATTTCACACGGCCATGGCACAAGCAGGGATTGAACTCATGACCTTCCGGTTATGAAGTGAATACATTACCACTCCTGTGGTGCACGGTCTGATTTTGTAACTTTTGAGTCTGACACTGTGACCTATATAATTTATTATGCATGACCAACTCTATAGTTTAGGACAGGTGCTTGAGGACTGGACTTCCAGGACCCTGCTTCTTGTATTTTTTTAATGTTCAGTTCCTTGGGTTTTTCGGGTGTATATTACTTAGATATGCAAATTAAGTGTTCATATTTCAATTTAGCATGCTATTTTCACATAGAAACCATTAGTAAAAATGTCATATCACCAATCATAATAGATATGAGGTGTGGTGTAATGTCCCGATAAGAGTAATGTCCTGATTGATCTGATGGGCAATAATTCTATTTGCACTACAGTATATTTTAAATACCTGATATTTTAAGGTTTATTCTGATTAAATATACATTTTACTTTCATAAAATAATAATTTTAAAAAAATTATACATTTTAATGAATAATAATTCACCATTTACAAACCTAAGGGGTGTAATGTCCTGATATTTAGTGTAATTTTTTTTACAAAAATCACATATTTTTACAATGTTTTATGCACCTAAATTATTTGTTTATGAGCTGGTACATACTTTACATTATTCAATTATTGTTTTTAATAAATTTTGGTTATTTTTCATTACTTTAGGTTTAAACTAAACCAAGGATGTGATGTCCTGATATTGGAATGACATGAAAGCATGATAGTGTTATCCAGTAATGTACTGATTGGCTACTTTTACAGTAAACAAAAGTTTTTGTGTCATTTTCATTTTTGCTATTTTCACAGACATTAATTTATCAAAATGATATTTTTAAGGGAAAAAAAATTAATATATTAGAAATTGCTATATTTCTATTTTAGTGTAATGTCCTAATTGACCTGATGGGCAATAATTCGATCTGCACTCAAGTTCTTTTTTTTTTTTAAAATAAACTCGATAATTTAAGATTCATTCTGATTAAATATATGTTTTTCTTTCATAAAATAATAGTTAAAAAATATGTGCATTTTAGTACATAATTATTCACCATTTACAAACCTGAAGGGTGTAATGTCCTGATATTTTTAGGGTAATGTCTTGATGAGACATTTCTACAAGTATAATAGATTTTTACGATAGTTTATGTACCCAAATTACTTATGTTTATAAGTTGGTATATATTTTATGTTATTCAATTATTGATTTTAATAATCATCAGCGAAAAAGAGGAAAATGATACTTCATGTGAAAGTGTATCAAACTTTTGAGTCGGTTGGCTGACACATGAACACAGTGACAAGCCTCTGTGTTCAGACATAATTAATCATGTCCAGGATTTCCCTGAAATCCAGTTTCTTCAGCCTACCAAGAAAACACCACTCTGGGATGAAGATTGTGGCAACATCCAGTTCCTGAAAGTTATGTCACCTACTGCTCAGACTCATCATAATGGAAAATTCCACTGGGTGACATCTGTCAAAGTTGGTGGACGAATCTATATATTAGACAGTCTTTTCCATGGATCAATCAGTCCTTCTTTACAAATACAGCTGGCTAATCTATATGGTACAGACTCCAACATGGTTTCAGTATGCATTCCATTAATCCAACAACAAACTGCATGGATTGTGGACTTTATGCAATTGCCTCTCTTGTTCAGTTTTGAATTGACTATTACAAACGGAAAGAAACTTCTAATGTTTGATGAAAACTACATGCATGATCATCTTGCACTGTCTTGAAAAACATCTTCTAACGCCATGCCCAATGACTGAAACAAAAGCAAATCTTAACAAGAAAAAGGTCCACTACTTGATATTGAGTGCAACTGTGACAAATGCAGATTGCCCAACTTAAAACAGGAGATGGTCGGTTGTGATGGCTGTTAAATGGTACAATTTGGCAAAATTTTGATTGTGTGAAGCAGAAGGTAGACAAAAGATGGTTTTGTACTCCATATCGGTACAATTGATTGTCTGGTCTCCCTGTAACCCTGTTGCTACCTATAGCACTTATGTAGAGCAGAGAGAGAGAGAAACTACTTTCTAAATACCTGCAGCATTGTTCATGCAGTGATGTAAATATGGAAGATATTATTTTGGAAAACAAGAGGTCCACAGGCCTTAACGGTCACTTGTGTATCATAGCCCATACATAGAACTGCCGAGGAGTCTCATATTTGCATTTCAATCTCATTCTGGAGTCTTTTGTTCACAGCTTTATGATCTTTTAAAGTATACTTGTTTAAATCAGCCCATATTTACCTGACCAAGGTGCAATGAATTTCATAATTTTGATAAAAGGCTTTATTGGACACAATAACTGTGCATTTGGGTTTTCTCTCACATTTGTAGGAGTAGAGAATATTTTTAAAACTGTCACTTTTTTTCCTTTTTTTTTTAATATTTGCAGTTTTTACCCCAGCCATGAGGTCCTTGGGGAACTATGATCATAAAAGATGAGATAGGACAAGTGGTTTTATGACTCCCTCTTAAAATTTACTAATTCCTATTCCAGTGATAGTGCACATGTATATGAATAAAAAAAATATACATTTGACTTTGAAATATTTAATAATGGTTGCATAGCAATGCACTAAAAATATCAACAATCAACTGTTTTTCATACCCTTTAAACAACCTTTAATTATCATGCTAAAGACCTACAATGGCTGTGTGTTTGTGTGTGTGTGGGGGGGGGGGGTTAAATATATAAATATATATATGGTTATTACTTGCTTGCTTACTGTAAATTCCTAAATATAGGCAAGGAATTTATTATTGCGTAATTTCACGAGAAGCATCACTTGCAAAATAAAAATTATTCCCTTTTATTTTCATGTTGCTATTTTACATGTAAAAACTGTTGATAAACAGAGCACTCGCGAATAGATATATTAATAACAATAACTAAATAACATGAAATATATACCAACTCATAAGCATAAATAATTTGGGTGCATAAACCATCTTAAAAATCTATCATATCTGTAGAAATTTCTCATCATGACATTATGAAAGTGATTACTGTTTAGCGCCGTGCTGTGGGCTGCTTTACCTCATAGTCTTAACCCAATTTTCTCTTTTATTACCATAGTGCCTGTTTGGAGATTTGGCTATCTCTTACAGGAGACTTTATTTGACATAATTGCGGACTTTTTTGTCTTAAAAACTTACATTTAGGTTAATTTTTTAGTGTTATTTTTACTTATTGTGTCCATTCATCCGTGACTTTTACTACGACTTTCACTTGTTCAAATTGCTTTTATCTGTTTATACTTTCATTTGTTAAGGCGTTCCATTATTTGTCGCATACGAAATTTTTCCTCGTACGTTTTGTTCAACACCATCATTTAACCCATCGTACGAAAGAGTTTCGCGTGCAATTGGGTACATGGCTCCACTGATCAGCTATAGCGGCCATGAACTTCACAAATTGAGGTCACCTGCCAACAGTTACATACCACTATCAACACTGCGTACTCTCAGGGCACTAGATCTTTGTCAAGTGGCTTGCACCTCGAGAGGGACCAGAGCTGGAATACACAAACAAAGGAGGATACAGGTCAAGGTGACCTTAGAAAGAAGTGTAAAGATGAAACAGGAGAGTGGTATAAATGTACACAACTTACATGTAGTGCAAATACATGAGCAAAGGAACATACAGGTCAGGGTGACTCTCGAAAGAATTGCAAACATCAAACAAGAGAGTGGGGTTAAGGAACACAACTTGGTGCGAATACCTACCATGAATAAGCATGACAGAGCCATCGGTGTACATCTCATTAATGCAAGATCTATTTGCTTATATACCCTGAATTGTAGATCAGTAAGAAACAAAACCACTTCTATATGTGACTACATAACAACCAATGACATTGATCTGCTTGCATTGACAGAAACCTGGCTTGGGTCAGACACGGATCAATGTGTTATTTCAGAACTCCTACCAGAAGGATACAAGTTCGTCAACAAACCAAGGACTTCTAGACGAGGAGGGGGAATAGCTCTTATTCACAAGACTAACATCAATGTGAAAGTTAGCAATCATGATGATGATTTCACGCACTTTGAACACCTAGAGTGTGTTGTAAATCACATTCATCTGTGTATTGTATATCGACCTCCCCCATCTGTAAAAAATCAACTGCGGAATGTGGTCTTTTTTGATGAATGGTCCCATTTTCTCGACAGCTTGGCGATTGATAATAGGGAATGTATCATCACCGGTGACCTCAATTTCCATGTTGATGATGCGGAAAATCCAGAAGCTGGTAAGTTTCTTAGGATTTTAGATGATCAAGGGCTGGTTCAACGTGTCAAGGGATCAACACATTCAGGGGGCCACATCTTGGATGTTGTTATAGTGAGGGACGAGACATCTGTTCTAATTGGGGATCCTGGCGTAAGGGATCCTACGCTCTATGACAAGAATGGCAACCTTACCTGTGATCATCTTGCTGTATGTTCAAAACTTGCCCTGTCAAAACCACCAAGGGATAGCAGAGTTATCAGATGTCGAAAATTACGCAATATTGTCATCAGTGATCTAAAGAATACCATTAGCGCCACTTTAGAAGAACAAAATTGTGAAGATCCTGTTGATAAATCAGTGCGAGTCTACAACTCTACTCTTCTAACTGCTCTGGATTCTGTCGCCCCTGAAATGACGAAGGTAGTCACCTTGCGTCCAGACTGTCCTTGGTTCACTTGTGAATTGTCGGACATCAAAAGGGAACGCAGGAAGGCAGAGAGGCTAATGCGCAGGACAAACCTAACTGTCCACAAAGAAATCTATAAGAATATTTGTATTCGTGCAGCAAAATGTGCTGTACGTTGCAAAAAAGAATTCTATTCTAACAAAATCGAGGAGGCTGGTAAAGATCAGAGACAGTTGTTTCGCTTGGCCAATAAACTATTGGGTATCAAGGCAGAGGCAATACTGCCAGATCATCAGGAAGAAGATGCGCTAGCTAACTCCTTCGGCGACTTCTTCCAATCAAAAATACAAAAAATCCGGAGGGAATTGTGTATTGGCATACAGTCTGACATCGACCCACTGTGTGTCGATCAGGAATTTACTGGAGTGCGTTTGTGTACGTTTGAGCCAGCATCACAGGAAGAGATCCTTGAGGTCATTATGTCAGCATCACCTAAATCCTGTGAATTGGATCCGATGCCAACATCCTTACTGAAACCATGCATGGATAGTACTAGTATACTTACCTTCGTAACAAACCTTATTAACCAGTCTCTTAATCAGTCTGTATTCCCATCATCTTTCAAACAAGCCATAGTGCGTCCCCTCATCAAAAAAGCTGGCCTAGATTCTCAGGAATATCGAAATTACAGACCTGTTTCGAATCTTTCATTCATCTCAAAGATTCTTGAAAAGATAGTCGCAAGACGCTTGGATCATCACATAGAATTGAATCATCTTCATAACAACGTACAGTCGGCATACCGAGCCTGTCATTCTACAGAAACGGCCTTACTTCGCGTTCATCACGACATTGTCGCAGCATTAGACGCGGGTTCCAGCGTCGCATTAATTATGTTAGACCTTTCCGCTGCCTTTGATGTCATTGATCATTCTATTCTAATAAGACGTCTTGAATTTGCTTTCGGTATTTCTGGCTCAGCACTTGAGTGGATTAAGTCATATCTTTCAGATAGGACCCAAAAAGTGGCCATTGGATCCACTTTCTCCAATGATTTCCTTCTCAAATGTGGCGTACCTCAGGGATCTGTCCTTGGACCTCGGCTCTATGCAATTTTCTCCAAACCAATTGGCGAAATTTGTCGGCGTAACAACGTCTTACATCATCTTTACGCCGATGACACACAAGCCTATCTGGTTTTCAAACCAGGAGAGGAGTGACGAAATACTGCCAGCCGCCTTGAGTCATGCATGGATGAGATTAAAAGGTGGATGTCAGCCAACCTGTTAAAACTTAATCAGGACAAAACAGAGTTTCTTGTTTTCTCTCCGAAACATCTAGCCATTGACTCATCATCATACCATCTTAACTTTGGTGACACCATCATCCGTGAAACACCGTTTGTGAAGAACTTGGGTGTTTGGTTTGATAAATCTTTATGTATGCAAAAACAAATATCATCTTTATCCCGTGCATGCTATCACCAGCTTCGTAATATCGGACGAATACGGTCACTCATTACAGAAGATGCGTGTAAGACCTTAGTCTGTGCCCTTGTGACATCTAGGCTCGACTATGCCAATGCTCTTCTGTTCGGCATTAACGCATCTGACCTGGCAAAACTGCAGAGAGTGCAAAACATGGCGGCAAGAATTATCACGCGAACTAAGAAAAATGACCACATTACCCCAGTGCTGACTTCCCTACACTGGCTTCCCATAGACAGTCGTATCAAGTACAAGATTCTTGTGTACTCATACAAGGTGGTTTACAAGATGGCGCCACAATACCTGGAAGAGGTGATTACCGTTTATAAACCTCAACGTTCTTTAAGATCGGAAAATTCCCTGACACTGATGACACCTAGATGTCGAACTTCCACATATGGGAAAAGGCGGTTAGACGTGGCAGCTGCGACACTATGGAATGCATTGCCTGATAACCTTCGTCGGTGTCAGACTTTGAACAGTTTTAAAACGCAATTAAAAACATATCTTTTTAGACTCGCTTATTATTAAATGTCTCAATTTTAATAATTTTCACTTTTACTTAATTTCAAAAAAAAAAAAAAAAAAAAATCATTTACTTCTAGTACTATGTAACCTGTCTTTTAAAAATTAGTATTTATGTAACCTGTCTTATGATGTACAGCGCTTTAGAGCGATTATTTTGATCGAATAGGGCGCTATATAAAATGATTATTATTATTATTATTATTATTACACTAAATATCAGGGCATTACACCCCTCGGTTTTGTAAATGGTAAATTATGTATTAATATGCACATATTTTGTTAATCATTATTTTTGAAAGAAAAACGTATATTTAATCAGATCAAATCTTAAAATATCAGGTTTTTAAAATATATTTTGGTGCAGATAGAATTGTTTACTATCAAAACAGCCAATCAGTACATTACTCTTTAATACTATCATGCCATCAGGATATTACACCCTTGGTTTAGTTTAAACCTAATATTAGGTTTTTAAAATATACTTTAGTGTGGATAGAATATTATTGCCCATTAGGTCAATCAGAACATTACACCAAACTGCATAACTATTATGATTGGTAATATGACACTTTTTAAAATGGTTTCTACATGAAAATTGCAAATTTAATTGATATATAAATACTTTGCATATTTAATTAAAAATACACCCGAAAAACCCAAGGAATTGAACATTCAAAAAATACAAGAAAGGGGATACCGGAAGTCCTGTTCACAAGCACCTGTGTAGTTTTGGAGTCCTTAGATTTACAATTTATGCCCCCCTTGTCCCAAAAAATGCTTCATACCAAATTTGAACAGAATTGGAATGATAATTATGAAGAAGTTTAAAATGTTCAATTGTTAAAGCACGACAGCGAACACTGACCAGTTGAATAGATCGCCTCACGGACTCAGTGAACTCGGCTCAGGTAACCTTAAAAATATTAAATCATTTTTGGAATTACTTCCCTTTCCACATTTTACTGTTGGCGGTTTGTTTTCACTTCGAAATTGCAGGAATTTAAAAAAAAAAAAATTTCCAGTACATGATAAAATTGAGTTTATTTTTCTTCCTAGTTTTGTATAAAACTTTTTTTTGGTTTTGTTTTTTGTTTGTTTGTTTGCTTGGGTTTTTTTTCAACTGGAGACGCTACATAGAAATATCAAATCCACTAGTCCTGCTGGCTAGAGGCTCAGAAAAGTTTTCGAAACTGGTAAATCACATATTTTAGGGGAATTATTGGGTCTGTATTTAATATTATTATTGGGTAGAAGGTGGGTATATCTTTACCCCACAAGATACATGCTATCTACACTTCCGAATCAGTACGGTCTATAATATTTGAAAATAAACACAATAAATAAATAAGCCTAGGCTTATTGGCAACCGCTTGTTAAAATCAACACAAAACTTGCCTGTTTAAAAAAGCCTAGACGCCCTTTTACCATCTGGATGTATCTCGTCTGCACACTCACACTTCCCGCCAGTGTGTCTGATGTTAAAGAGAAATGTTTTATGAACGATTTATTCATACACTTACGAAAATTATTCTTTGAACGAGTTAGTAGAAAAAGTAGACGCTTTTTTAAAATTGTTATTCACGACTTTGTTTCTACAATATGACAGAGGTAATCAATATTGCGATCTGAAAATTTTGTGAGAATCTCTATATTTCCTTAAATTTACAGTCTTGTTATGGACAGGTTGATGGGTTTCCACAGCACTGAGGAGACGAACTACTGTCTTCCCCGAGTTTCCTCGTGTACTCTTTTTATTTTTCAATGGCTGTCTTGCAAGCGGAATACTAAATCTAGTGACTGCTTTTAGTATCGATGATGTATGTTGTATGGGTTTTTTTTTCAGTTGGTCTGCGTCCGTCGTAGACAACAATTAAACATTTTTAACTTCTTGATATTTACCATTCCAATTTTTTTCAAATTCATGAGCCTCGTTAATTCGGACACATGTACAGTGTATTTGCATATGGTTACATTGTATATTATATTAGCACTACAAACAAATATAGAAAACTGTGTACCACATGCACTAAAAGCAAATAATGAAGCACTATATGTACTGAAAAATAAATAATTATTAACTAGCATGATCATTTACATTTCACATATTTCATCACACATTTACTTCTTAAAGAAGCTGGTCATCATCATGTGTCGGGATTCACAGGTTTGCCAGTCTGTCAAAACAGTCATCATAGTCCAAAGTTGATGTAAGAATTTTTTGTTTGTCATGTCGGTTAACAACGTTAGTTAACCAAAATCCCATCTGACTGGAGTTACATGTCATATTCTATAATACTGGAGAGGGATACAACATCATCTAAGCTCATTACTACAAACTACTACCACTTTGATCTAGCTCATCTTCACAAGTCAAGGGTTATTGATTCATCACATCGCACTAACCCTTGACAAATGTCACTATCAAAAATATGGGCTCATCATGTGTTTTCTGACTGGTTCCACATAGAAAGTGTGGAACCAACTGGAATCTAGTTCTATTTATAACAATGTGAAGCGAGAGATTCAAATGAAAACACGGGTATTTATACATGCAGTTGTAGTTATTTCAATCGTTTTAGTACTCAAGATATTATACATCTTCAGCAAGACAGTTTCCAAACTTGATCTACCATCAATAAACTTATTAGCAGCACAAGTATTACAATTGCATGTGTTCATCAACACAGCAGTACAAGATCGCTCTCCCATCTCCGTATTCAGGTAGGCTATCTATTGTCATTTGTATCCATGTATGACGAACAAGTTTGCAGAGCAGCCATCTATAAATAATATCAACATCATTTTTAAACTGCAATTTGTAAAGCCTTTACAAAGCTGAACATTTACTGTTAGCTGATGTAAAACAGACCGAACTGATGGAAATGACAATAAAGATGCTGCTATTTCATTGATAGTTTTATTTATAGTGGATTATGTAATGGTCTAATGAGCCTGACTTTTGATAGTGATATTTATCAAGAGTTAGTGCAAGGTGATGAATCAATAACCTTTGACTTGTGAAGATGGATCTAGCCATGCACACTTATTATTTCAATGTGATAATAACTGAAGAAACCTCGAGTGCAACCAGAATTACACATGCATAACAAAAATCAATTGTCATTCTCATTAAAATGGTAAATTTTTCTCTCAACTACCCAGACTTTTAACAATTCCAAAACAATAATTTTCTACAACATCATAACAAGAGTCAGTCATAAACATGTACATTCTACTGCCTGACATTTTATAAATTAAAATCTTACAACATGTACATACACATATATTTCACTTTAATCATCAGTACAAAATCCAGAATGTAGTATAATATGCACTCTTTTGATTTGAATAAGCTGATATCAATTTATCAATGAGTACATCTGATATGTGTAGGCATTCAATAAAATATATTATTATGACATGATGTTTAATTTATTAATAGGCTATTGATCAGGACTATAAAATAATATGCTACAGATTTATTTACAAAATTTGACACTACATGCAATACAGATATGATGTACAAAAATTGTTAATACATGTCTTGATCAGCACGTGCTGTATTACTGGCACATCATCTCATACCACCTAATTTAAGGGAGGTGTTGACAAGGTGTAGGTAATTGCATCAATATTTATTTCATGAATTGTCATAGAACAAGCACACTATTATTACTATGATATTTTCTTAGAAAAAATCTTCTCGTTCATTGACAAAATATTATACTCATAGAGAATGATGAAAACGCAGTAAATTCATAACAGCTGGGGGGGGGGGGGGGGGGGGGGAATACTTGCCGGAAATATGGTCTCGTTTATTTGATTTGAACATTTCTACAAGTATCCTGATTTGGTATAAGTGGGTTTTTTTTTTTAATTATGTGTGATATAATCATGAATATAAACAAATAAATGTTTCATTATTAGCATATATACTTTATTTTTCAGACTATACTGTACATAGGTTTTTATTTACAGTAAAGACAATTTAAATAAATTTTGTATTAGTAATCAAACTTGGCACAGATTATCCTTGGGGTAAAGGGGATTAAAATTTGTTCAAAGAAAGGGTCATGTTCCCTTCAAAGGGGAGATAGTAAAAAAAAAAAAAACCCACACAAATGGGGTGGGATCATTTGAAAATCTTCTCAAAAACCACTTTTGCCAGGAAAGTTGAAATTTATAGGAAAGTTTCCTGATGTAATATAGATTCACATTTGTTCAAATTATTGCCCCTGGACGTATGATGGGGTTGCAACTGGGGATAAAAGTTTTACATGGAGATATAGGATACATGATATAATGTATATCATGTAATTCTTGTACATTGGAAATGTGGAGATTTTTTTTATGGTTGATTCACTATAAACTCTAAACTTCCATGCATATGAATTATATGTGAATAAAATGAAGATTAGGCAGGAAAAATAAGGTATGTCCATATCAAATTACAGTTTTGAGAAATATCTATGAAATGTTTTTGAAACCAAAATTGGTATATTTATTTATAGATAAAGTTCGGATGAACAGGTATTAGAGTAAACATTAATTTAATTCATATAGGGTTCCTTTTGTCTCTTTGGACCTAATAGTCTTGTTTTAGTATGGAGACTATAAAGTGCAAAAGTCCTGTTACCACTGCAAATATTTTCTTAAATTTTAATTCAGATGCATTATGTGTATTCTGTAGCACAGTTTTTCTGTATGTTGTACTACATGTCCTTAGCCAGCCATTCTTCACAATAGATCAGACATGTCGGCATACTTTCAGTGATTTAATTAACAGTTATGGATGGTCTCTGGTCCTCCGTACTGGATACATATTGATTTAATAATAAGGATTTTCCATTATTTTAGGAGGTACAGAAGCACTCAGTTCATACACTTGTGTTCAGGTCCTTAAAGAGAACACATGACATGTTTATATCAGAACAGGGTATCACGCCAAACAGGGACTTAAGAAGGTATGGAAAGAAAAAAACCAAAATTCATTATTTAATGTCCAGGAATAAATTTTTGCCATTTGTAATTCAAGTTCATTTTAATTTCAGTGAAGAAATAAGAAGGAAAATAAAATTATCCGATGAATATGGACTTGTTAAGGATTTACCTAAAGAGGGACAGAAAAAGAGTCATGGGAATGTTGTAGAACCATATGATAACAATCCATGGCAGGGTGGGTAAAAGGACATCATGGACATGACAATCAGTCATATCCAGCTGTGATTTTTAAACATTCTCTGATTTCTCTGAAATTCAATAAGTTCTGTGTTGAAATACTCTGAAATAAAAATGAATAGGTATTTTCACCTAAACTGATTCCAATTTTCAAAATATGGCATCACAAATTTGACATTTTATTTTTTGCCTCAAAAATTGTTAAACATGACAGTTTTTAGCTCACCTGAACCAAAGTCTCAAGTGAGCTTTTCTGATCAAAACTTTCTGTTGTCCATTGTTGGTGTTGTTATTGGCATCAGTGTAAACTTTTCACATTTTCATCTTCTTCTCCAGAACCACTCAATCAATTTCAATCAAACTTGGCAGAAAGCATCCATGGGTGAATTGGATTAAAGTATGTTCAAATGAAGGGCAACACCCTTTTCCAAGGGAAGATAATAGTAAAATAGTGAAAAAGCACTGACAAATTTTGAAAATCTTCTACAGAACCAGCAGGCCAATGTCAATCAAATTTGGTACAAATCATCAGGGGTAGGGTGGGGCTACAGTAGGGGATCAAAGTTTTATATGCAAAAATATAGGAAAACATCTTTTAAAAATTTCTTCTCAAGAACCACTTAGTCAGAAAAGTTCAAATTCACATAACAGCTTTCTGACATAGTGCAGATTCAAGTTTGTTAGAATCATGGCCCCGGGTATAGAGTGGGGCCACAATAGAGGATCAAAGTTTTATATGTGAATATATAGGGAAAATCTTTTAATATGGGCCAAGGTGTCTCAAGTGAGTGATGTGGCCGATGGACCTTGTTTTTAGCAAAGTTTTAAATACATATCACTGGCAGCATGTATTGACCAAACTTATTTTCATACATATACAGCACTGCAATGTGTGATGATTAATTTGATCATGATTAAATATTGAACTTACCAAATTGTATGTTTTTACAGATATCTGTCTAATTGTTGCATAGTAAATAGCAGAACTATATAAGTAAAGCAATTCCCCATTTAGTTTTCAATCATTAAATAATCTATGAAATTTCTTGATATGAATTGTTCATTAATAGACAGAGTCATTTTATGAGAACCTCCCATTACCATACTTCATTAAATTTTTTGCGTTTTTCTTCTGGAATGTATTTAGGTTACTTGAGTCATTCAAGTAACCAATTTCTATTGGTCTGTCTCCATCTTTTATTGTTTGTTAACAACTGAACATTATTAACTTCTTCCTGATAACTACCCTTCCAATTCTTTTCAAATTGGTATTGAGTATCTTTGGGATAGTGAGGACAGAAATTCCAGGACTCTTGCACCTCAGGGGCTTAGGGATGGGACAAAAACTTCCAAAAAGCAACTAATTTTCAAAAATCTTCTTCTTTACTACTGCACATCTGTAAGAAAAACTAAATGCATAGTTATTCAGAGCAGAAGGATCTCTACCAAAATTGTAAATTTGATGATTTCCAGGGTAAAAGTTTAGATTAAAGGGTGGAGCCAGATTTGGCCTATAGTGTTTATGTGTATTTAAAATTACATCTTCATTAATGCTATAGATACTAAATTGAAAACAAATTTTCATTATTTGATAGTCATTCCCTCAAGTCTTAGCATTTATGTGAGCCATATAATCCTGCCTTAATGCCGAAACCCTGACCCAGAAGCTACAAATTTCACAATTTTGTTTAATGTTTCTTTTCTTATTAAGTACTACATACTCAATTTCATTGTTTGATGTCTAGAAGTCAAGATTTTAAAAGAAATAATTATGTGGCCCTGCCACATAATACCTGAATCCCTGACCCAGAGGTCATGAATCTCACAATTTTAGTAGAAGTGTCCCTTCTTATCATGATTATACATGCAATTTGTGTGTTAAATGTCCCTGGGTAAAGAAGATTTCCTCGGGGCCCCAAAAGTGCAGCAATTATAAAATTCACAGCTTTAGTTCCCTTTAACCTAAAGATATCCCATACCAGTTGCAGTAGTTCATCAGAGTGACTCGGCTGACCTAAAAAGGACAATTTTCCCCAAAATTGAAGTGGTTTTCCCTTTTGCAATAATTTGTTAAGATTAATTGAAAATGCACTAAAAATTAGCATTATATTTACTTCCTTTACATAGTGCTTATTGGTAAATTAAGGTTTGCTTTCATTACCCTAAATAATACATTTTTAACTAAGGTGGACTCCCATTTTTAGGAAAATTGGCTACTTTTCCCAATTTTATTTGGTCCACTGGCCTAATCCCAAATTACTAAGGGAGAGCTCAGATTTAATGCATCCAATTATTTTTGCAACAATCAGTTACTTAGTAATTTATTATAAGCATGTAGAATGAAATTTTTTTTTCTTGTATATCATTTTACATTTTACTCAAGAATTTTTCACTCACACAGACACTTCAACAAATTTAAGTAAAAGGAGAGACTGCTAATAAATTATAGCATACAAATTTACATCTATTAAGAAAAATGCAAGCATTGAACTATTTTTTCAGAAAATGGTACATCAATACAAGGGACACACCCATACCCTTCAGGACCAGGTACATTATGTTAATCCTATAACACCAGTGTGTTGTTTATTTTAAGTTGTCTTCTTGTTATCATCATAAGTAGCATAATTGAATTGTGTAAACCTCACATTTAATGTGTAACTCTTAATATTGGATCATATTAAGTGGGACAAGTATCCCAGATATTTGGTATGCAATAGTAAGATGTGTGTCATGAAATCTCTTTGATATTATAACAAGTACAATTTTATTTCCTAGGTGTCCAGTTAACTGATGGCACAATAATGCAGACAGATCCCAGTCACAGTGGACAAATGGAAATGGCTGTATATGACAAAAACAGGTAAATTGAATTGCAAGCTAATGAAGCCTGTTTTGGTATTAAACTAGATTCAGATTGCGCATGAAATAGAATGCTTAATCATACCCAGAAATGACAAAGTGGAGAAGAACTGTCTATGCGTTTGATCAATTATGTATATATTATCAGTAAATTCAGAAGTAGAAGGTGAAATCAGAAAAAGTAGGAGGAGAAATATTTGAGTGCCAAAGGTGCAAGTCACTTGGGAAAATTTGGAAGATTAAAGGGCCACAGGAAACATTACCTTGTTTTTAGGCACTTAAGTACGTCATTAAAATCATTTGTAAAATGTCAGCAAAATGTGTTAATTGACATGAAAAGAAATAAAAGAGGAAAGCTTGGGTAGAAGTTGCTTATCCTAACAAGTTCATACCCTCCTCTTACTAGATAGTATCCCCTCAAGCCTTGTTACTTTACAATAGTTATAATCAATAACTTCAAAATGCAGACCAAAAAAAAAAATATGATGAGAAGAAAATCGCTACGTCAGAGTGAAACTACTAGTTTATAGAAGTCATGTGACCGATGTTTTACTGTTCATGTATAATGGAACAGTGTTAGTATTATCTCTCTGTTTTCAATAATAATCTTACATGTAACAATTCAAAAGTTCAACATAATATGTAGAAAGGTTATTGTAAATTTGAACAAAACTCAACTCACAATGAATGTTACCTAGTCTGGGTTTCTTTGCAAAATTACCTTTTGTTTCTCCATGGTATGCATGCTATTTCAATTTGCTTAATTGAAAATTGGGATCAGTGTAACCAAAAACAAAACCAGAAATAGTCTTTGCCAAATGTTTTTGTGGGAATGGCTTGTAACTGAACTGCGGCATCAGTGTTTTATTGAATTAGTCCTGATATCACATGATTTATTCCTTTAACTATAGGGAGTAGGAAGTGATTTTACTGAAAGAAATCAACTGTATCTGCACACAAATCAAGTGCTATTTCTGCATAATTTAATATTTGATCACCACAAAATCTTCATGTAAAATGATTCATATTTTCATGTCAAATAAAATTAATACAGTTTTTTATGTAAATTACTAGCATTTTTCCAATACAAGAGATACCTTCAGACATTGATCAGTTGAATCAAATTCAAACTGAAAACTCACTGCTCTAACAGTTTATTAGTGTTCATCTGTTTATATAGCCATGTAGAGTTGCCAGTCAATTTGAACCACATTGATTAATGTATATATTGAATACCGACATTTTCAGGTCTCATATTTATCTTTAACACACAGTATGAAGTAAAATGAATAAAATATAGCTTTTCTTGAAGTAGAAGTATTTGAGTGTTATGAGTCATTCTTGTGTCTTATAAGTATCTTTAATACAATACTCAAATCTCTTTAATAAAAAATCATTAATTCACCTAACTGAAGGCCCAAATGAGCTAACCTGATCAACATTTGTTCATCGTTTGTTGTCAGTGTTGACATTTTCACATAATTAACTGTGGTAGTGATAGATACATCGGGTCTTCCTATTAGGTTTGGCTAGTGGGTTAACCATTTAGCTCAATTTGTAGAGCTCTGGACTTGTGCCAGATGTCCTGGATTTGATCATCATCAGAAACATAAAATAGTCTCTGTACATTTGGTACTACTGACTACCCCTGGACTTGCAGGTGAAAGTCCTGCCGGGGGCAAAAGAATCTGGGTGTATGTATCTTCAATGTCAAAGACAATTAAAGGAGAGGGGAATGTAGTGATTTGGGCTATATGGACCTTGGATATCAGCCTGGATAGCTCAGTGGTTAGAGTATCTAACTAGTTATGCACGAGTCTTGGGTTGAAACCCATAATTTTTTTTCCCCAAGGCTTTTGTAAAATTTGAAGATATGTACATGTATATTGCAAGGATTTTGATTCCTAACAGCTTCTTAATTTTCTTTGATATTTGAACAAAATTGAAATTGAAAAAGGTTAATAAATTTAGATAATTTTGGGGAAATATTTTACTCACAGCTCTTGGTTTGTCTGTCTACCTCCTGTAACAGTTTTTAAGCTAGGACCTTTTATTATTTATACAATGCAAAAGACAGTATTTGGCAGCTTGATGATGGCTGTTATCACCTTAAGTAAAGTTCTACAAATCATGACATAAGAAAAACACGCTACGTAAGCTTGTGACAGGTGTGTTATGTACCATTTCCAATACTATTGTTATACATGATACACAATAGATTCTATTTTAGTTTAAAGCATTTATTTATTGTGGGACTTTTCTGACAGAAACAAAGAAGTTCCAGCTGGTGCAAGTATGCACGACATAAGGACACATCATGAAAAATCAGATCCATCAAAGGTTTGTTGAAATTTATAAAGTTTTTTGGTATTTTATACAGATAGACCAAGAAATTTGATTTATTTTAATTCTGTTACATGCAATGAAGAGAATGTGAATGATTAATCTTTTTTTTCTTCAAAGCATTAAGAAAGAGACTAGTTGAACTGTAGAGTACATCATAGATGATAATGTAGTCTAATGCTAAGTGCTTTAAAAATGTAATTCTACCATGGTTATTGGAGAGATCAAAGAAATATTGCATCCATTATTCTCCAATATATACCTATTGATTAATAGACTATCAGAACAATGATATGTATTAAACTTCAACACAATCTGATTGATTGATTGATTAAATATTGTTTAATGTCCCAATCGAGAATATTTCACTCATATGGAGACATCACCATTGCCGGTGAAGGGCTGCAAATTTAGGCCTATGCTCGGCACTCAGGGCCTTTGAGCAGAGAGGGATCTTTTACGTGCCACACCTGCTGTGACACGGGGCCTCGGTTTTTGCGGTCTCATCCGAAGGACCGTCCCATTTAGTCGCCTCTTACGACAAGCAAGGGGTACTGAGGATCTATTCTAACAACCTGGATCCCCACGGGATCAATCTGACTGAAGTATGATTTATAACATAGGTCAATCTGACTGAAGTATAGACCTATGTTATAAATTTTATATATATATGTATGTGTGTGTGTGTGTACTTTAGTCTGATTAACTTCAACAAGACAAAATAAATATATGCGTTTGAAATCTGGGTTTTATAAAGATTTCAGGTATTACTACCCATTTTTTCATACCTAAGGGAAATTTTTGAGGATTCAGGTGTGAGCTCCCAGGGAGGATATTAGGAACAATCCTTCTCACAGTACAATACATAAATGACTGATCACCAATATCTATAACACTGGATTCTGATGATAATAGAAAATGTTTGTAAAATATGTAAATAAATAGACTTTTGTTATAATTCATATAAAATCTTTTGTATGGAAATTCTCCAATTTGTGAGTTTTCTACAGTTGAAGAATAATAATGTACTTGTAAAAGGAGAAATATTCCTTTTTTCTTTTTTTTTTTTGACAAAAATGGAGAGGTACCCTTTACTAGTCGTAAAAAGAACCTTGATAAATCCCTAGAATATAATACTTATTGAGACCATATCAGTTTCATGTCTTAGACCCAATTAGATATTGTGTATTGCCTTAAAACAGCTGTTAAATGTAGACCTGTTTTATGACTTCGTGTTTTGCTAATACAAAATTAAAATTGTTAACTGATAATTTTATTTTACTATCATAAAATTTAATCAATGCCTGTTACAAACAAATTTATAAATGATTGAAGAATTTTTGACATTCATTTAAAAAAAACCTGTACCATCATCTGCATTCTGAGATTGATATGTGTGTAAACAAACATATTAATGCAGACAAACTGACCCTCTTCCATTTGTGAATAGGTTTGTTGGACTGTGTATTCAGAGAAGATAAGCATTGGATTGATATAATCTGTCAACATCAAACTTAAAATATCTTTCATAACAGTAGACCCTACAATCCCATCTTTTTCATCAGCAAAAATCTGTATCCTGTTTCTGAAGCTGCCATGACCTCATTTTTAGATGTATAGGGAAATGATTTGGCTGTATATTTCTGAGCTGTAGTAGAATAAAAATAAAGTACTTGTTTTTGTGGATGATGCATGGTCATGAAATGGAAGTTATCCTACAGTATCCACAAAAAGACATACTTTACTTCTTGAATATACAGTATTATTGAAGTAATAAATGTATATCACAACTTTGATTGCTTCCATTTGCAGGCATTAGTCTCAATAGGAAATCAACAAGCACTTGTTCCCAAGAAAGCATTAACAATGCCTAAACCTGTGTGGCATCCACCGTGGAAACTCTACAGGGTATTTGTGAATTTTATTTATTAATGCAGTACTGAATCAAACATCCTTTATTTTCATTTATTTGAAATTATGATATTCTCTATGTATGTTTGAATGTATTTTATCTTCATTTATTTGAAACATATATTCTGTATATATATGTAAATGCACGACATGTTGTGCATTGAGAGTGAGCATAATTTAAGTTTCTGCTTGTTAGTATGATATGTTGTGTAAATTTCATGTTTTCTAGGTTATAAGTGGTCATCTTGGATGGGTTCGGTGCATTGATGTAGAACCGGGAAACCAGTGGTTTGTGACTGGAGCTGGTGATAGAGTCATTAAGGTCTGGTATAGAAAGAACAATCTTATGTTAGTGGATGGTCCATGTAAAACATGTGGTCAGCTAAATTTCATATAAGTGAGGGAAACAGTTTTACTTTTGATAAACTAGGCTTATTTGTTGTAAACTAAAGTTTAGGAAATGTAAACTAAAGTGAATGCTGATAGTATATATTTCAATCTCTAAACTATAGTTTACATCTTTATCTGTGTTTAACAAATTTAAGAATGGTAGGTAAAGCTTTTCTGATAAATGAGTTTCATTATTAGTTAACTATAATTAGTACTTTGGGCATGTTTTCAAACTTAAAATTCCTGATACATTGAATAATTATGTACCTTGATGCAAATATTTACTTCTAATTTATAGAAGGTGATGTTTCTTTTTGATATGACTAGATATGGGATTTGGCCAGTGGGACATTAAAACTGTCCTTGACTGGTCATGTCAGCACTGTAAGGGGGGTGAAGGTCAGTCAAAGGCAGCCGTACTTGTTTTCCTGTGGAGAGGACAAAATGGTTCGATGCTGGGATTTAGAGTATAACAAAGTTTGTATTTTTTCAGTTGTAAAGTATACTGTCAGTAGAAAATCAACACAAGTCCTCCCAATATAACACAATACATGTATTATAATTAGATTTCCAATTAGTCATTAAAAAGTTTACTTTTGCTAAAATTGACTTCTCTCTACAGACCATCAGACACTACCATGGTCATTTAAGTGCAGTGTACTCCATGGACCTCCACCCCACAATAGATGTATTGCTGACATGTGGGCGGGATGGGTCAGCCCGCGTGTGGGACATAAGAACAAAAGCTTGTGTGCACACACTGGTGGGTCACAACAACACTGTGGCTGAGGTCAGATGTCAGGCAGCAGATCCTCAGGTACAGCAGATATTACACTGAACAACTTGCATGTCATGAACCAGAAAAAGTAATGTTGTGTAAAATGATTTGGATATATGTATCTACGTGTATGTATACAAAACATTTGGGAAAGAAATAAATATAAATGAGTTTCTGTGTTATATTAAAGTTGTATGTGTGAATTTCAACAAATATTTCAACCTTGTAAAAACACTGTAAATTTTTTATGAGGCTGTATGATGTCATACATTATTTCACCTGTTTTGACCAGAATTATTTGGTTTTAAATTGATGTTTACAAACAATTGTCACTCGGCCATTTCTAATGCATATTCAGAAGACAAATCAAGTAACAGTCACAAGTTTAGTTCAGACATCCCAGGGTAAGATCATCATTGGTCTTATCTGTGTAAAGCTGTGTATTTTGGTACTACAGTAATGTGGATAAGTTTAAGAGAAATAAAAATATCCAGTACCTCTTAGTAATTTGCTGTTTTATGCTCTTTTAAACCAAAATTTAAATAGTTGTGTCTGAGTTATATACATCATATTGGCATTCCCCTCTTGCATGTGGGGCTATTTAAATATGCCTAAAAGACTAAACAAGTTTTTTATGGGTTCCCACTTATTTTCTTTTTGAATAATCTTCTCAATTTTTTTTTTTTTACATGCAAATGTTCTCAAGCATGTAATTAAGGTAAAGTTAATAACTCTAAAAGCTAAATCATCTGCTTCTAAGTAATTTTGTACAAAAAATAATAGATGAACATCAGACCATACAGCTCTAAGCAATTCAAAGCACAGGTGCTTGTGGACAGGACTTCCAGTACCCCGCCCACCCCCCTTGTATTTTGGAATATTCAATTCCTTGGGTATTTCGGGTGCATTTTGAATAAAATATGTAACCTCGAAGTGTTTTTATTTCAAAGGAATACACAAATCTTGCATAGAAACCTTTAAAAATGTTGTATTACTTATTATAATAGATGATTATCAAGCATGATCAAGATATGATGTTTTTAAAAACAATTTCTATGGAAGATTTATGCATTCCATTGATATAAAAACACTTTGAAGTTACATATTTACTGAAACTACACCTGAAATATCCAAGGAATTGAACATTCACAAATACAAGGAAGGGAGTACCTGAAGTCCTGTCCACCAAGCACCTGTGATTCAAAGTACTGCTTAATAGACAGCTTAAAACTGTTAACAAAGTGTAAATTTGTGGATGAAGTGGTGCAATTTGTGAGATGGATTCCTCTTCTACAGGTGATTACTGGTAGTCATGACTGTACAATAAGACTGTGGGATTTAGCCATGGGGAGGACACGAGTGACACTCACCAATCACAAGAGAAGTGTCAGGGCACTCTCCCTCCATCCCAAGCTGTAAGTTAAACACAGTGAAAAATTGGTTTTGTAATATAGTGTGTTGTCTGTTTAGTCTGTTGATAATAAGTAATGTCTCTAATTTCCACACAGATACACATTTGCTTCAGCATCACCAGATAATATCAAACAGTGGAAATTCCCCAATGGGGACTTCATACAGAATCTCCCTGGTCACAATGCTATTGTCAATGCTCTGGCCAGTAATGCAGATGGTGTACTTGTTTCTGGAGGTAAGAACATTAAAATGTTTCACATGAGATCTTCCAAAGACTTGAATTTATTTGACTTGGCACTGTTCCGTGATTTGAACATCCAATAGGTTTTGATAGATCATCTTCAATCATATGACACTGTTGCAGCTTATAGATCATTCAGATTTACATTTCCATAGAACACACTGATTTGTATCAATTTATGTATATATCTTCTTATCTCAAGAATGGAACATGAACGATCATTTTCAAAATGTTTAAAAAATCATGTAAATTAACATGTGGTAATGTCTTTGTGTGGTAGAAATATTGATTCCTGATTCGACTTTTTCAGACAGGGGCATCTCAGTGCTATTTTAAATTCTTTGACATATAAATCATTTTAATCTTTATTTTGGCAGCGGATAATGGATCAATGTATTTCTGGGACTGGAAAACTGGATATAACTTCCAGAGAATCCAAGCAGCAGTGCAGCCTGGATCCATTGATTCTGAGGCAGGAATTTTTGCTATGACCTTTGACCAGAGTGGCAGTCGTCTGTTGACCACAGAGGCAGATAAGACCATCAAAATTTACAAGGAGGATGAATCAGCTGTAAGTCTGTAGTCTATCATAATACACTTGCATTGTGATTTTCATTCTGTGATCTGTCCAGAGACACAAATTGTCATTACTGCAGTCAAGTTAGTCAGATGTGTCCCATTAGACACAAGTTGTATTTACCTTCATTTATGCAAGTCTGTAGTCTGTCCTATCAGATACAAGTTGTGGTTACTTTCATTAACGTAAGTCTGTGGACAGTCCTATCAGATACAAGTTGTGGTTACTTTCATTAACATAAGTCTGTGGACAGTCCTATCAGATACAAGTTGTGGTTACTTTCATTAACGCAAGTCTGTGGACAGTCCTATCAGATATAAGTTGTGGTTACTTTCATTATCGCAAGTCTGTGGACAGTCCTATCAGATACAAGTTGTGGTTACTTTCATTAACGTAAGTCTGTGGACAGTCCTATCAGATACAAGTTGTGGTTACTTTCATTAATGTAAGTCTGTGGACAGTCCTATCAGATACAAGTTGTGGTTACTTTCATTAATGTAAGTCTGTGGACAGTCCTATCAGATACAAATTGTGGTTACTTTCATTAATGTAAGTCTGTGGACAGTCCTATCAGATACAAGTTGTGGTTACTTTCATTAATGTAAGTCTGTGGACAGTCCTATCAGATACAAGTTGTGGTTACTTTCATTAACGTAAGTCTGTGGACAGTCCTATCAGATACAAGTTGTGGTTACTGCAGTTACTAAAGTTAAATTAGGAATTCATATGACAGTAAAACATGGTTGCAATGAACACGCTTATGATGAATTCATGTTTACAGTGATGCATTTTTCATTCCCTATAATTCTAAAACATGAATCCATTGTATATAAAGAATTACGTTTATAACAAATTCAAATTATTTGTCACCAGCACTTTGCTACAAGAGTGTTTGATTATAAATACCTAAAGAAATTAAATAATTGCATCACACATTAACTTTTAAAAGTGATATAATTTTGCATTCTTGATCCAAAATTATTAGAAATGAGCAATTATTTGGTAGTTAATAATCTATGAAGAAGATAGAAATGTATTAAGATTGAATAAATGAATATTGAAATTTCAGACGGAAGAATCCCATCCAATTAACTGGCGACCAGACATTGTGAAGAAAAAGAGATATTGACAAGGGCAGACTTTATGATAATAAGAAATTATGTGTAAGGAATGGTATCAGAATGTGGAAATAATGGGCAAATGCAAAGGAAAATGATGTGAAGAAAGAAATGAGAATTTTTATGTCCATTAGTGATCAAGAGCAATATTCATTATACAGACAGTTTTATTATACACTGTAAAAATCCACAATCAGAGGTATGACATTCAACAGTGATTTTAAATACCAACTCCAAACAATAATAATGAAAAAGTTTTAGGAGGGAGATATTGTATAAAATATATATGTTACATCAAGCATGAAAGGTACACGTAGTCATTGTCATTCATCATTAAATCATTGTAATAAATGCCAAATCTTTATTGTGATTTCTGTTTTTGGAGGGTTTCTGTTATATGTATCACTATTATAAAGTTTGCATTGTTGAGTTTGAAAGCTCTCTCTACAGAGCAGAATTTAGGAATTTCCTGAATTATTTTCTTCCTGTTCCAGGATTCGAATAATATCCTGTAAGTCATCATCATCATTTTGAGGTGGTCTTGTCATCTGCTGAATGTCAGCTCCCTGATCCTGAAATTTTATAATACAGTCTTGATTTAATAATACTGTTTGAATTCAAGCTATCAGTAAACTATGCTTTTCCTAATTGACAATGCATGGTCCTGTAGAGAATATGGTGATTGTAATTAAGGAGGTGAGAATTCGTTGCATTTTATTGGCAGATTTATTTACCGTGGGTGGTGGCTGTCGATCAAACTCGGACTGAATTAGTCGGAGAACCTGTTGTACTTTGGGGTGATTGTGATGCTGTTGAATTGTGGTAGGGTTGTTTTCAATTTCAGTGAAGATCATTTGAACTTCAGGATCCTGCATCAAAGACAAAAAGCTACAGAACTGTTACAATTCCATACAAGATTTAGGCAAAGGGTAAATCATGCACACCAAAGGTAGTTCAAATAACAATTTACGGGTTGGGACCTGGATTGTATTTTCTCCATCCAAAGAGGGGAGTTAATGCCCTTAAAATGATCATGTTTTGAGACTGCACAAGTTACTGTTTTGAAACGGAAGTCAATGATAGTTCAAACAGTCAAAAAATGTGATGGTAAAAATGCGGACTATTCTAAATGTACATTGCCTCTTCAGAACAAATATCAAATGTGCTAGTCTGCTCCTCGTTTTCCTATGTGTGGGAAGCGAAGTGGACTGAAAATCCTTGGTTAACAAAGATAACCCAAAATAGGAACACTTCTGGCAACTACACAAATAGGACAAACTTGAGTCTCGTTCAGATCAGCAAAGTAAAATACGTACTTCGTAAAGGCGCCTGAGTTCCCGATTGTTCAGGAAGTCCTGTAGTGTTGGTAAACGTTCCCCCATTTCCTGTGGTACTCCGCCCTCTAAAAGTTGTATGGAGATCAAATGCAAAATGGGTAAAACCCGGACAAATTAAAACAGAAAATGTTGGAAAGTAATTTTTTTTTTTTTTTTAAATTTTAAAAAAGGTGTGGGTACTGCTGGATCTCGGTTTTCGGGTAGTATTTGCATTTGAACAATAAATGACATAAAATCTTTAAAAATGTTAATTATGATCACGTGTGAGAACCCTGTTATTTGTATGAATTTGAACAAAAATCGCGTAAATCTCATATATACACCTCAACCAGTTGCAGAATGTTTGAATGAAATTTTGTGTTCAAAATAAAATAGCCAGATAACGTGTGCTAAGTATGTGAAGCGTATTGATTTAGGGGGAGTGGACATGCTCTGCCCTATTCTATCTGTCTTCCTTCCCCTTTCTCTTCGTCCCTCCCTCTTATTTTCCCTCGCCCTTTCTAACAGGTCGCAGTAGCTCGGTGAATAAGCATTCGCGTCTTTGTGGGTTCGAGTCCTGCTCGTGCACTAGCAGCATCAAATATATAAGACGAAAATTAGTGTAGTATTTAGGGCTATATGGACCGTGGAATTCGGTCTGGATAAGCTCAGTGGTTAAAACGCCTGACTGGTTCGATTCCTGGTCCCGTCTACTCTCTTTTGATAAGAGGACATGCATAGCCTACCAAAATTTTCTCCTTCTTATTTTACGTGTGGAAATTTACTTATATTACACTGGAGAACTCGCCAATATAAAAGAATCTGGATTTAAGGAAGGAGGGATGCACTGCTTTAGACTATATGGGCCGTGGATATCAGTCTAGATAGCTCAGTTGTTAAAGCACCTGAATAGTGATGCAGGGACATCAAATTCGATTTTTCGGTCCAGCTCAAAATTTCCCCCTTCTGTTTCACTTATTTATGTATAGTACAATAGGTAGGTACTGTTTCTTTGCTCAACGATCGGCATTAAGCAGTAAAAATCTTTGGATGAGACCTTAAACACCAAAGTCCCGTGTCCTGGTAAGCATTAATTTGGCACACACACACAAAATTGTTATTTATCAGTCTAGATAGCTCAGTTGTTAAAGCACCTGAATAGTGATGCAGGGACATCAAATTCGATTTTTCGGTCCAGCTCAAAATTTCCCCCTTCTGTTTCACTTATTTATGTATAGTACAATAGGTAGGTACTGTTTCTTTGCTCAACGATCGGCATTAAGCAGTAAAAATCTTTGGATGAGACCTTAAACACCAAAGTCCCGTGTCCTGGTAAGCATTAATTTGGCACACACACACAAAATTGTTATTTATCCCCCCCCCCCCCCCCCCCCCCCCCCCCCCCCCCCCCCCATGCATAGGCCTGAAGAAACCTTAATATGTGAATTGACAAATAATTCTTTAAGTGACGTAAATCAAATATACAAACCCTCGCCCTTTCTCTCCCTTTTACCCTGTCCGCCCTCAGTTTTCAAAACATATACGCTCGTTTTTGTTTGTGTGTGTTTGTTGTTGGTTTTTTTTTTTTGGGGGGGGGGGGGGGGGGTTACACACAGACTTGTCACTGTTGACTAAAATATAATAGATAACTAACCGTACTACACTTAAATTACTTGCCATCATTATGGTTGGTCACACTAAGAAGATCACAAGTTCTCAAACAAAAAAATCGTCGCTAATTATTATAATATTGTATTTAACATGATAGTTTGGACCAAGTCGGGGCTTTTATACCTACAATGTATGATATTCGGGGAGACAAAAATTGTACAAGTACCTGCCATATTTAAGTTCCAAATACTCGAATGCGGAAACATTTACAAAAAGTATGTAAACCGAAAGTAGAAAGCATGTCAAGTCCTATTGGATTTTCCGATCCATCAGTGTAACTAACCACAGCTGGCAGTCCTGAGAAAACCCTTTCAATATATCTGCACAAAATGGCTTTTTAAGAGACTTAATGGAATTAAAATCAAATTTAAAACCAGTATTCAGCTTACACTAGAAGAACCCGATTTTTTTTTTCCACGAGTAATTGCATTGGTAAAACCCAGTAAATAAACTGCGCCTTATGCAATGCATATGCCAACTGTTTAATTGTGTTCAGAATTAACTTGTGAATTGGAAGAGAAAATCTACTTTAAACGAATCTTTTACTAGTATAGTTGATATTTGTAAACAAAAACATGGCATTAGCCTTGCCTACATATACAATAACTTCCTTTTGTAACTATGGAGGCGCGGATCCAGCTTTTTTCATCGAGGGGGGGTGCAAAAGGCGGAGGATCTGGGACCTGGTTTTAGGGCGAAGCCTCTGGAATTTCCACGTTTTTACAGATAGTAGACTATGCGAAATCTGTACCCAAAATTGGGGTACGGTAATTTTCATATTAATTATATTATGACCTTCAATTTTGAATTCGTCCCCAGTGAGCGAATAAAGTCGATCGATAGAGTTGAAGCAATATTAAACGCGATGCTAGGGTGAAAGATGACTATTTTCTTTCAGGTGAAAATTCCAAGGGGAGGGGAGTCTTCCTCTAGATTAATTTATGTCATTTTGCTTTTTATGTTAGTACTGTCGGTCAAAAGCTCCCTGGAGCTTTTGTTTTATAGTGTTTACATACCGACTTTAAATAAATGTTGTCTTATCTTATCTTAGATCCGCGCTTGCTATGGAAAAGTGACATTAAATTTTTTTTGACTATTAGAAATACCTTAGTTAAGCATTCTAAACGTTAAAAATGGATTAAAATTTTTTAAAATTTTCAGCTCAAATCATGATCATGTCCCTTTAATGCTAAAAATATGGTGGTTTTTTGTTTTGTTTTTTATCATTTTACTATAATTTGATTTCTCCCATGTATGGCCTTCGCTATTTAATGCAAAATTGGATGGAAAGTTTGAGGAGCTTTAGCCAGTTGCCGCCAGGTTGAGCCTTGGGAGTTGTTTGATAATGATACCAGAGTTTTGATTCCCCTGATGTTTAAGGAAATGATATGGAATCAAACTTATATTTATACCAGTGTTATCCCCGATATCCCTGACGAAAATGGGAGATAAGCAAAAGTGAATAAACCTTTTGAAAATATATTTATGAATATTCAGGGTCATCAAATGTGCCTGTAGATGCATCAATGTTACCACAACAAATTGTACTTCAGCATTATCCAGTCTGAATCACCATATCTAGTGGTTAATAGTAATTGCTTCGTTGACTAACATGGCCGTATTTCTATTTAAATTCTCTGTCTTTGAATGTTTGAACGATTTTAGCGGGCTTTCTCTTTATGAAGCTTTCCCATTTTTTAGATGAATATCTCTCTAAGTTGAAAAATGTCTCTTAATTTAAAGCGATACCTCTTTCTAAAGAGATATCTCTTTAAATTAGAGATATATTGTATTTTCCAAATAGATAGTAAAATGGCTTGTGAAATACTTCTCTCTAGCTTTAAGGGATATTTTTCAAAGTCAGAATGATATCTCTTTCTGAAAATCTTTCTTAATTTTGAGAACTATCTTTTTTAACGTCTATCAAGAAACATTTCTTTTCATTATAAAGGTATCTTCAAAGATGTCTATCTGCCTTAAGAATATATGCATCTATCAATGATTCCTTCGCGCCAATTACCGAGCTGATGAGTTGTAAAACTTGCCTGTTAATTGTGCAGAAAAAGTTTTTAAAAATATCTTTCTAGGTTTGAGAGAGATATCTCTCTAGCTTTAAGAAGTATCTCTTTACGCTTAAAGAGACATCTCTCTTTGTTTAGGAGATTGTTGTAATGTGTGTCAGCCAATCAGAGGCTGTGGTTGCCAATTTGTGCAATTTTCATGATGAACTGTATTCTAGAGACAACTTTGGAAAAGGTTTTTACATGCATGTACATACAAAACCGACTAGTAAATGGTGATCAGTTATTTGAAAAAAAAAAAAAAAAAAAAAGACCTTGAGGACGACATTGATACCAAATTGTTCATATGCAAAACGAGGATCTACTAAAACTGTAATTAGTAGAAAGACAATAACTCTTTTTATTGCAAGACGTTCATTACTTGCTTGCTTAATTGATAGACGATATAAAACAATGTACAATTAAAACAAAATCGACCACGCGAAGTTTATTTATTCCTACTTTATTGAAATTTTGACTTCGTGAAACAAAATAAAGAGTAGTTGAAATTAATGTATCTTTGTTGATTGAAAGTACGAAGAAATTGTTCGTCATATCAATGTTCATATTTAATCTAGTGCCATTCTTAGAGGTACTATTGTCTATTTTGCAAGATATACGGGGTAAGTTGCTTAAAATTATATACATGTATATATGAAATATAGATAAAGTAAAACTATCCCAAATGAATATGGACTTCAAAACGCGGAGTGAAATTCTGCAATATGCTACAAAGATCATACTGTAATTTTTTCTTTCTATAAATGTATAGACGTGTGAAATACTTTCCGTGCCTACAGAAAACACTTAACGTTCGAATTCTGTTTTAAAAAAATTAAAAACTTCCATTTTTATTCTTTTTAGATCTTACAACATGCAACACGGAAATATTGCAATTATCTTATTGTTGGTTCTTTTGTCAACTGAATCAACTGTATTGCCACCTTTGAGAACAAGCATTTTAACTGGTACACCGGACAATGGCGTATCAACTATCGACGGTCTGCAGACGACCTCCATTACCTCAGTAAAAATCAAGATGTCGACTACTACTTTTCTACAGGAAGAATCAACTTCAGTTTCTTCTGCAGAAATGCTGTCGAAATCTACCGACCGGAGCGGAGTATCGTCTGCAACCGTAGACACTTTAAAGAATATGGGAACCACAGCTGGAACATACGAGGGCGACCAAATTTACCAAGAAAACAGGAATCCGTCGCCACTTCCTGGATACTCATTTCCGCGGGTGTCTGAGGTCAGTAAGTTGGATTATATCTACGGACCTATTGTTATTGGTTTATCTTTTCTGTCTACAATCATCATTGTCGTAATTTTCATGAGGAAGTCAATGCGATCTCCCACGACTAAAATACTGACGGGCATAGTGATTTCAGACACCCTGAAGTCCCTCCTAAGGTACGGTAATTACCTGTATATCTACGTTACTCACGGATCAGGGACAGTAGACATCGTTCTGCCTTACTGCATCATCCTGTTCTACAGCGATTTTGGAGAGAAAATCTGCTATTCAGTAGCACAGGCGCTCTGGGCCTGTCTTGCTGTTCAAAGAGTTTTAGTAATCAAATTTCCATTTAAAAGCAGAGAGATTCTAACCACGAAGGCATCTATTCTGACGGTTGTTATCTGCGTTTTGCTTGGAGCTCTTTACCGAGTACCAGAACTGTACTTTTCCGGTAAGTTCACATCATACAGAGACTACTTAATTCTGTCGGGATATAACCCCTCTGATTTCTATTATTACTACTACTATTACTACTATGAAGAAGGTTCAAACGAAACTGCCGGATTTGAAACCTATGTTTACTCTACAATCTCTGGAGACGAAGATCTTTGTATGGTTTATAAAGACCCTGCCTTCACCAAGGCCTTTGATGTATACCATCCAATTTGCTCTTTGATTCCGTTCTTAGTTTACCTTATCTCCAGCATCTACATTATCTACTCGATATTCACCCGCAACAACTCCAATGACATCCACGAGAGCAAAGGTCGAATGCAGAGAATAGAGATGATGACGCGGTCTACTCTCATCATTTTATTGGTACAATGCATAAAAAAGGCAATTGGTTTGTTCAATCTTATCATCACTTTCATAACTAAAATGGAGATATATGACGTGTGGGGCAAGATGGATCTGGATGCAATGAAGGTGCTGTACAAATTCCGTGAAATCGTGTCTGCAGCAGCGGCTCTGATAAACTTCTGGATTATCGTCGCTGCGTGCGAGCAGTTTCGCCTAGAGATTTTCAACATGTTCACAACCTGTTGCAGAAGTAAAAAGGCCGTCTCCAAAGCTAGCGTTAAAAAATTGGAAAGTACAAGCAACACATCAACAAAAGTGTCTACTGTAACCAAAGAAAAAACAGTTTGATTTTCATTGAAATCGAATTCGTGCTTTCTTACTAAAGTATGTAGTGGACGCCAGTTATATGTATTTTTTGCTTTTCCTTGTTCTTCATTAGCTGTATCTCTATAAAATGATGATCTAAATATAACTACTACTTCTCTTTCTTTCTTTTTTTTTTCACGGCTTACCTTAAAAGTAGTGCCTTTTGAACTAATTCGAGGACAGCAAAATGTATCGTTATGTATTGATATACAATGTAGTCAATAACAAGCGGTCCAACATGACTACCCATTATACTCACTCGGGTTATTTTTACATACTCAGAAGTATCGGAATCTTGGTCTGTCAATCGTGTAATTGCGGCCACATGCATAATAATCCAAAAATAATTTTGGACAGCTTACAGCTTTCACTAATTACAATGCACGCTGTAATTTGTGTACTTTGACCCACTCTGGCCTTGGGGGTCGTTCGTACTAACTTTAACCTACACTGCTGTGTAGAAGTTCGAATATCAATCTATGATGGTAGCCATGTTTTTTGAGAGAGTTTTGAAAGTTTTCTGCACAATTCTTGTACCCCAGATATGACGCAACCTCCGGACGTAGCTTGACTTTCGACTAATTTGTGGCCTTATCATTTTGGAGAATATTTTGAAAGATATCCATCTCCATCAGGGAGCCACTCAAAAGCTCAGGAGATCCTGTTTTAACAAGAACTTGCGGGCATAATTTGACCCCTTACGTCAATAAACCACTTGCTTGCGAATCCCGTCGTACTCATTAAGCTGGCTTTTGTATTTTATATTGTTTGGTTTTTTTTTTTTACATTTTGATTTACGCAATCTAAAAATAAATAAATGGTTCCCATGTATCTGAGCATACTTAATACCTAACATCATCCAAAACATTTTTTCCAGGAAAATTTACATGCGTTTCCTATTCTCTGTATACATGTACTTTTTAAAATAATCTGCATGTACTTACCCCTGTATATTTCACAGTTTTGTCATAATATCTGTCAAAAAATAAATCGTTTGAGCATGGAGTTGCAGTTTGTCTTGTCATTCTGAATAATGCGTACGATCTCGATATTTCAAAACGCTTGAAGTGTAAGTGGTAAAAACATGCTACCACAAATTTGGTTCGTAACAAAGTTTTAAGATCTAATATCTCCATAAAAATATTCATTATTGTTTTCGAAATCATGCATCCGTATCCTCTCAGAGACTGACTCCAGTTTCCAATATAAATAAAAAGCGTTATCGAGACACCTTCCTGGTATTTACTAGTATTACCATTAAATGATATCATCAATTCGAATTGGTGATGCTATCAATTCAAAATAATTAGGTGATATAACTTATTCAAATAGATACCATTTCACAACCTTATAATGCGACATCGTCACCTATTCAAATAGCTGATATCGTTTATTCGAGTATGTTACTTTGCTTAATGTTAATAAGAACCAAAATGGTGCTTCATATGCATACTTAGAATTTCATTTGAATTCAAAGACGAGAAAAATATCACCTTTTTATTAACTTCAATTTATAGGCATTTGCAAAGATAAACAGGTTTATTCTTCAATGTTTCTTCCAGTACGCAGAAACTGCATTGAAAGCTACTTCATATAGGATAACCAAATCTTATATCACAGCTAAAGAGCTTTGAAAACACCTGGCAACATATAAATTAAAACATAAATAACAGAACGGCTCACTGGTAAATACTTATTGTATGATGTAACAGCCTAATAATGACTTTCATCAGCTTGTGAGGTCATCAATGAGGTTCCTTTTATATAACTCCCAATTCTCCTTTATCTGTAGATTGTTTTGGAAGGTGTGCTCATCTGGGTATGGACGGACTTGATGACGTATTAATTTCTTAACTTTTTCGTTGGCGTGTTTAGCAAAGAATTCCTTTTTCAGCATTATACATTCCGCTCCTCTGGATACCTAAATATATAAGCACAAATTGTTCGGCTAATCTATTTTATGTTTTAAAAACCCCTGTAACATTTGGGGTTTGTGATTTTATTTATTTATTTATTTTATTTTATTTTATTTTTGGCATTTAATGGGGTTTTACAAAGTAAACAATTTTAGAGTGCAGTTTTATAAGATCAAATTGAAAAGAATCCCGAATTCATACCAGAGTGACAACAGTCTGAGGATTTTCAATGGAGTCTTCAAACCGTATTGTGTCCAGTCCCTGCATTGAATAATGAGTAAGGTGTAATAAAACAAATTTATGCTGTAATCATTTTACCAACGAATTTGAGCGCAACCTTCCTCATTTTAACTTACGAAAACGTCTTTTGGATTGAGACCCTCCACTTGGACGAACACTGGTGGGGGCTTGTATGGGGAGGGTTCCTTTGGGGATTCCCTTGGTTTTGGAGGTTTACATCTCTTTGGGATTTCGTATTTTTTCCTTGTGTCATTTTTTGACATTTCTAAGGGAAACTGAAAAAACGTGTTTTTCTTTACAATATTTAAATCAGTATGGTAAAATAACTCTAATAGTTAAACTTTAATAATTAGCGATTAAAATCAATTTAGAATTTTTTTTTTTAAAAGTCGAAGAGTTTCGGGCCTAAAAAACACTTAGCTAGCCAAGACGCGCTAAGGAAAACAAAGCTGCAATAGGGACATACCGTACGGTATGTTTAAAGACAACTGTTTCCCAAATAATGCATGTTCTGTAGGTTTTTTCCTGCCCAATTAACCCAAGAACCGTATCATCATCTACAACTTGTACATTTACCAGATGTGCTTTTTGAGTGATGGGGTTTCGTGAGTATTCAGCTTTGGAGAACTTTTTAGTTGAAGGGCCAGTAATTGCTATTGGCATCGGAACAGGTTCCATGTTTTCCTGATTTTCCTGAAAAGAGAAGTGACTTTTATCAATAGGTTTAAAAGTCCATCAAGTGTTACAATGCTGGATATTGTCAACAATAAAATCCTACCCGTCTTTCACCAGCAGATTTCACTTTTCTTCTCTTTCTTTGCCAAGTATCAACTTTAGGACCTATCATTGTAATACAACTGTTAAAAATGTCTAACATAGCATTTCTTTATCTAAAATATTTAATATTAGCCCTAAATTAAAATATTTCTTGTTTCCCCTTTTGCGACTTGCCATTTTGAGTAACGGATATGCAAGTAGCATTTGTTGTAAACCGAAAACGGAGAAAACGTTCTAAAGTGGGATAGCAACACCATGATATTGAGTATCATTTGAAGACTATCTACATCACTTGACAAGAAACAGTCTCCAGATGGTATCAGTATCTCACATACTGTTTGAGATTTAAAATTGAAACTTAACATGAAGAGTTCTGGCCTTTTAGAGTCAATAATTCAAAGTCATCAGCTCACATAATTTAGAAAAAGCTAAGATAACGAACTGTATTCAATCTTGTAATTCCTATAGAAAATACAAATCAGAGAGATGGTCAAACACGGACCCCTGGACATACCAGAGGTGGGATCAGGTGCCGAGGAGGAGTAAGCTACCCTGTCGACTGGTCACACCCGCCGTGATCCCTATAACTTGATCAAGTAAACGGAGTAATCTGTAGTCAGAATCTGTGTGCCAAAACCGTCTAACAATATCTCTTACATTGCAAAGAAAATTTACTTGAAAAAAATCTTTCTTAAATGTTTAAATATTGGGCGAATTTGCTTATTTTTCTCTTCTTTTCAGCCAAAATTAATCAGCGATATTTAATGAGCAGCTTATGTTTTATTAAGTTGTGAGACAGTTGATCTACCTTTAAAAATGAAATAAATAAATAAATAATAATAATAATAACATAAATCAAAATGTTTAATGAAAGCACAACATTTCAGAGTATTGTCTATTCAAAATTTGAAATTGAGTGGATTTTCCAATCAGCTGCTGTGTAGGCTTCACAATACCTGGTAAAAGAGATTCCAATTCTGGTAGGTCAATTTTACTTTGGGTTGGCTTCTCTTTCCAACCAATTTGAGGTGTGACACCTTCCAGCTTCTTGAGAACTTGACAGAAACCCTGGTGAGAGAAAATAGTAAAGTGCACATCAAAATCTGACGAATAGAGATGCTGAAATATGAAAATCCCCTTTTTTGAAAAACAAAATATCACAGAAAAAGGATAAGAAATAATAATTACAAAAACTACAATGAAGGAGAAATACGGTAATTCATATACAAATATAGTCGCATCTCCATTTTTTAATAGTTAGCTATAAAAAAAAGAAGTCATTGGACATAGAGGACCTCTAGCTGTTTGAAACTGAAAGTGTTTACTAACACCTGTTATAAAAGTATACTGTAAATAACTTATATTTCGTGAGACTTTATTTTCGCGTTCTTGCCTTGTCGGATTTATAAATGAAACGTAATTTTTGGACACCTTCGATTTGTTCATCACAACATAAAAAATGCAAAATCATTCACGAGAACCTTACATTGCAAGACGGCCCCGGATAATTTACTCGAAAATGGAAAACGATATACACTCACTAAATGTAAGGGGTTGTCTAACACTGGTTCTTGCATTGAATATTTCCGATTACACTACAAGTATTATATAATTAGACGTATTTGCAGGTACTTGTAAATATTTACAAGTTTGGCCCTGCACTGGAGTCAGAACCTCAACCTCGGGAATCATGATTTTTTTTCCCCTGCTTCACATAACTATGCAAATAATTTTTCTTAAATGAAAGTAGATCGTAAATTTCTTTAATATATCCTAGGGAAACTTACCGATTTGACAACATACAACCATTCCGAGTCTGTACTGTCTCTTACTATAACCACATTTCTCCTGCAAGGAAATACGTACGACGGAAATCTAACATGGTTCCATTTAAAAAAAACCAAAAAACAAAATTTTCTTAAAAGCGCTACACAACTTACTTGAAGAAATGAAGCAGACAATATTCAGGGTGCTCTAACAATTCTTCTAAAGGCCAGTCTTTCATAAAGTCGCACGTACTGAAAATGTTTCAATGAAAAATATTTAGATTTTACTGAACCGAACCGAGTCTCTATAGAAACACACCATAATACAAATCATGAAAATAGTATGACAGATGTCATTAGAGAAACGTGGACGAATTTACTTCATAGTGTTTCTCCATATCTTTGAGAATCATATACTTTTGATCATCTTGTCAGTTTGAAATTAAAGAGACATTAAAATCCATTGTGCATGTATTTGATACGAGTTTAATATTACTCGTGCATGTTCCAGACATGTGAATCCAATCTAAACAAATATTAAACGATTAAAAGCCCATCTACTTAAATGACATTTACACGTGTCTTAAAGGGTGTGTAAATAGAAGATTTCCCTTCAGTGCAATTATAGATTGAAAGATACTCGAAAACATGACGATGCATTATAGAACCAAGTTAATCAAACATGCATGATGAGGAGGGGCTTTCCTTAACCATTTCCATAACGAAATGACAGTGAAAAATCCAAAACGTTAATGAAAATATCATTCATTTGAAAATAAATGTTTTTAAAATTTTCCAACTTCAACGATTTTCTCTCCTAGTTAAAAGAATAAATAAATAAACGTCATCACATTGTATAGGTAACACACGCTAAACGAGGTATGGGTCATGGAAAAACAGCATAAAAATTATATCCTCCATTAAAAAAAAGCAGATAATGTCTGAGAGTATCCCTTTTAATGGAGTTGTGTTGATGGATAAATGTGATAAATGTTTACCTAATGAACTTTATATGGTCTGGAATTTGGTCAGGACCTGTGCCACTCATGAATATGTCGAAGAAATCAACCCGCCCCACAGTGAGTAGCTGGACCTCGCCCTGACTAGTGACGGTCGCCGTACGGCGGGAGCGGTGAAGCAGAGCCAATTCCTGGACAGCGTAAATGTCTTTTACTAATTTCAGTCTTAAAGTTAGTATAGTCATTTTGATACAAAAAAGAAAAAAGAAAAAAAAAAAAGTAAATGAGCTTAATCTTCATAATTATTTAAAAAGACGATTACTATATATAGTAGTTAAAGAGAATGTCTACCCCAAAGCTCATCCCTCTTCTCATGATCGTGGCAGTTTTCACTAAAGATGCCCCAGTTTTCGGATCTCTAAGCAAAAGTGTGACTACAGCTTAAATGGAAATACATAAATATATGTAGTTCTAATTTATATAGAGCTGAAATGTCTATTTTACACATAGCTAATTTCATATGTAGCAAATTTCATATGCCATTAATATTGGCCTGCCGATTTCGATGGCATCGTTTATACATACTCGTATTTCACATGAAAGAAAACTATTTTTAAAAAATAATAAAAATACTCTTACTAGGAATATAAATTCTTTATTGTCAGTCTTTTTTTTTCTTTCTTTTTTCCTTAATTCTTTTTTCAAATATAATTTTATCAATAAGAGAATACGAGACGGTAAGAATTTTGAGCGACATATTACTACCAGAGCTGCAACTTTCCTATGACAAAGCGACAATTCCCCAAGCAAATTAATATACCAACTAAGATGAGTTCCATACAGTGTGTAAACTGTACGCTTGAAACCGGAGTGAAGCAAAAATTTGAAAGGAGGAAAATTGTCTTACCTTGACCAGATATGATGAAATAGAAATTTTCTGCAAAATGTCCCTGTCTGATGATGATTCTTTTAGGTGGTACTCTGAAATTAATCATATTTGATGAAAGTATAGTATATACGCAGGTGCTTGAAGACAAGATTTCTCAATCCCACCCAGTTATATACCGTAGTCCTTATCTCCGAAAAATTGGGGAGAGGGAGTCCTCAGATTTACCATATGGAATACATTTAGGTATAAACTACAGACGAATGAGGTAATGTGGGGTCCTGTTCTCTACAGAGGAGTGAGTTAGTGTGGGGTCCTGTTCTCTACACAAGACTGAGGTACTGTTTTCTACAAAAGAGTGGGATAATGTGGGATCCTGTTCTCTACAGAAGAGTGAGATAGTGTGGGGTCCTGTTTTCTACAGAAGAGTGGGGTAATGTGGGGTCCTGTTCTCAACAGAAGAGTGAAGTAGTGTGGGGTCCTGTTCTCTACATAAGAGTGAGGTAATGTGGGATCCTGTTCTCTACAGACTAGTGAGGTAGTGTGGGGTCCTGTTCTTTACACAAAAGTGATATAGTGTGGGGTCCTGTTATTTACAGAAGAGTGAGGTAGTGTGAGGTCCTGTTCTTTACAGACTAGTGAGGTAATGTGGGGTCCTGTTCTCTACAGAAGAGTGAGGTAGTGTTGGGTCCTGTTCTCTCCAGAAGGGTGAGGTAGTGTGTCTCTACAGGCAGAATGTGAGTAGGATGGGGTCTTGTTCTCTACAGACGAGGGGATGTAATGTGGGGTCTTGATCTCTACAGATGGTGTTGGGTAAGGTGAGATCCTGTTCCTTACACTCGGCCTGGAGTTCTGTCCTCTTGAACCCAGATGTATGATTAAATAGGAATCGATTGTTGAGTGTTTTCCTTTTCACTTCAATACAGAGTGCAAGACATTTCGGAATTTCGCAAGTTTCCGTTATAGGTATACATAACGGCCGTCTAACTTTATTTACGGAAATTCTTGCATAAATAAAATAAACCGAATGACTTACACTTCAAAGTAAGCTACTTTGGCCAGCTTTTCCTGCATATGGAGAGGATATTCGGTAAACGATCGCATTATTTGAAGGCCATACATTGCCTAAAATAGAGGATATATTGTGTGAAAACATATGGTGATTGAACACATCTTAATCTTTCATAAAGGTATAAAACATTTTTAATTTACTCCGAGCGTGGAGTGAATTAGTCAAGTGTTCAATAGTATGGCACTGTGAAAGTTATTAAAAGTCCGAGTATTAACAGTCGATGGATCATTCACAGATTTCCTTTTCCAATTGGAGTTTTGAAGGTAATTTTTAACACAAAAAGAAAATAATTATACCTGAGGGGATTGATATACAGCAAAAATAAATTAAAAAAAAATTATGATATATTTACTTTTCAGAATGATTCCTGCTCTTGAATTTCGCAATTCGGCACTATGAGAAATTTTACTGATTTTGTGGAGAAGTATTTCAACACTAAATTACGTGTAAACCGCGCATAATTGTAATATACATGTGAACCGTGTGGGTAGTTTGTGTGTGTGTGTGTGATTAGGATGGTTACCAGTCTTCAGATGAATCCTACAGACATACCGTTTGAACTTGTTCAGGTGTTCTTTGCTCCGATGGCAAACTGAGGATTCCTTTAACCTCTGAGCTGAGATTAATCTGCAAAACAAATTTACACAGCCATATATCTTTAGCCTTAGATCTATTTCCCATTTTAAAGGGGATATGCCATAAACTGTGTCCAAGAGGCAGATCTGTCACATACAAATGCATGTATACAGTATTAGCTACTGTCTTGACAAATTATTATCACGCTCATCATCAACAGTATCAGTGTCTGGTGTTTTTTTTTTAAATAAATTCTTTATAGCTTTTACATGCATATATTCTGAACAAATTTGAAGACAATTTCAGCAAGCATTCTGGTGTTAAAAAACAACACATGTCTCTTACCGGCGGCTCTATTTATTTTAGGGATGTCATTATATGTAGACCATATATGTTTGGACGAGTGGGCGGATATTATTTTTGATACCAAGAAATATTATAATTTCTATATCTTATAAATAGATGCAGCAAATCTGATGGGCCCAAGTACAAATTGGTATGCCGTAAATTATATAGATCTCGCACAATAAAAAAAAAGGAGAAACGGAGTCAACCATGAGACTAAATTTACAACTTTGTTACAATAATTCAATTGTAACGAAACTGGAACTTAATGTGTATCTACTCATTCAATAACCACATGAAAAAAATATATTACCAAGATAAAGCATTCTAGAGAAAAGTCCAGAAAACTACACTCGGAATGATGTCACATAACCTGTATTATTTGCTGTGACGAAACTTATATTAGTAAATCATATACAAAATCTAACCTTTCTAAATCAAATTATGGAGGGAAAAAGTCTGGAAAACAAAAGTTGAAGTTGATTTAACCATAACTGAGTCCCATAGTTTTTGTTAGAATAAGTTAATCACAACAAAAGTAAAACATTGTTTGTATCTACCCATTCCGTAGTTAAAACATGGTGGAAAAAAGTCCGGAAAACTGTATTTGACACGAAGTCCCATAAACCTCTTAAAATCATTCAACCGTGATGAAAATTAAACATACAGTACTTAGTAAATCCACATACTAAACAAACAAGGCATGATGAAAAAAAAGTGCGGAAAACCAATTGAGACAGACTGACAGAGGGATGGACTGACGGAGGACAAAGAGACAAGGAGGAAGTCTGCAGTTCCCTACGGTTTTACCGGTGAGGGACAAAACAGAAAAATCTCAGCCAGTAGAGATGATCATTTTGATAATGTGTTTTGATACATAGCCCCAAATTGTACCGTCATAATTATTCAATCCCGAGAATAAATCAGCATTTTCAAGTAAAAGGGCAATCTGGTCATTTCATTACATGACCCCCAGCAGACAGAGATTGATGTTCCTAGTCAACGACCTTTTCCTACATGCTTGTAATAAAACTTTAATCCTATAATCTATCTCCTCCGAAAACATGATATCAATAGTTATATTGAATAGATGACAAATAACTTCCAAAATGTGAATTTAATCATTCCGAGGGGATATCAAATTTGGTTTTGTAAACCATATGGAAATTCTTCTTTTGATTTTCCTCGTGCAATTGAACCATATGGCGAGCTTCTTCAGCCTTTTTGTCATGGAAATATTCCCGAATTAAAAATGCCATTTACTCCATCACAAATGTATAAATGATGCACTTTGTTTACCTCCTTGTTTGCTTTGAAATAGTTGGGATCAAATGACAGTCCCGAATTCTTGAGGGTTGAAGACGCCACCTCACTCGATATGTCCATAAAAGTCTTCAGGCCTTCGCTTGGATCACTGTTCGGAGACGTATTTCAAATTGACATTTCGGATATAAAATCAAACCTAGTTTCAGAAGATTATACGTACGAAAAATGTTTTAGCAATAATCTTTTCAGTTCTGTTTAAAAGGATTTACATTGTAAATATATGACTAAAGTCATCACAAAATCGACTTGCTGCGCATTTTCATTCTATAGTCTAATAATGTACTTAATTGAGATACTAATTGTAAAACACATTTTTGTCAACAGGGTATTCGATTCCCAAGACAAGCCGTTTTACTATTTAATCAAATAGGAAATATTTCTTAAACTTAGAGAGAGATCTCATGCAAATTTCTTATAAAGATATTTCAAGTTAAAGAGAGTTTACTATTCAATAAATAAGACATTTCTTTAAGTTGAAGAGATATCTCATTAATAAAGAGTACTACCTCTTAAGCGTAAAGAGAAATCTCTTAAAGTCAAAGAGATATCTCTTTTACCTAGAAAGATATTTCCTTAACTTAGTAGATAATTCTTAACCATATTTCTTTATCGATGTAAATAGATATCGCTCAAAGTTAAAATATACCTCTTGCAATTTTTCTTAGATTTGAAAAATATCTCTTAATTAAAGAGATATCTTTTTCCATGATTTCTTCCATGCATGATCTTACTTATTTATGTGACGTAATGAGCTAACGACTGCTACAATCGAGGGGAAGTTCAAGGAGGTCATTGGGACGGCATTAAACAGTTGTCGCCAGACCGAGACTAGAGATTTGTATAATAATTGCATCAGGAATTTGATTCTCTCGATAGTTTTAGAAACTGATACGAAATTAACATTACATTTAGATATTTTTTTTGTTATGCCCCATATCTCTGGACACTTGTATTAAATTCCCTTCTCTGAATTTTTGTACGATTTTGGCAGGCTTTCGCTTTGGGGAGCGTTCCGTGTGCATTTAACCAGAATTAAAATACTCGAGAAAGATATCTCTTTAACATAACGAGATATCTATTTCATTAAACGACATCTCCTTTGGACACTTACAGAAAAATAACATAAAGATATCTTTCATGCAAATTCATATAAAGACATATATTTAAAGTAAAGAATATCTTTTTAAGTTAAAGCGATATCTCTCTAGGTGAAAGAGATATCTCTCGAAGTAAAAGAGATCTCTAAGTTAAAAAGATATCTCTCTAAGTTGAGAACTGTATCTTAAATTAAAGAGATATCAATGTATATATTTTCTAAAAAGATATCTCTTCAAAATTAGAGAGCTATATTAATTTCCAAATAAATAGTAAAATGACTTGCTATAGAGATATCTTTAACTTAATGAGATATTCTCTAAGTGGGATATATTTCTGAAAGTATATATATATATATATATATATATATATATATATATATAATGTAAAAAAAAATATCTTTGTAAGTGAAAGATATCTATCTAAGTGAAAGAGACCTCTCTCTAACTTTCTTAGAGAGACATCTGTCTTAGTTGAGAGATATCTTTTAACTTTAAAAGATATCTTTCTTTCTAAATAAATAGTAAAACGGCTTGCCATAGATTCTCTTTAACTCCTACTGTTGACCAGTTTTTAGCAATATTTCTTAACAGCAAAAGCATGTAAAATCAAGTTTATCTGCAAATTTAATTTTAATATATCAATTACGCAGGACGTTTCAACATCAAATGTAAGAATTTCATTACCTTGCAGATGCTGAATTTGAGAATTTAAGAGCAATCTTCACCCAGAAAATAGCTTTACGAAATTTTTCACGGAGCTGCAAATAAATATACAAACATTCTCATACACTTAACAGTCTAGCAAGGACACTTTGTTCAATATATTGTGTTAATACTACAATCGTTACGGTCTACTCCAGATATATTGAAATTCAGGGGACTGACCTGAATTGTTCATTATATCCACATTTCAGTATAACCAATGTTGAAGTGTGTGTGTGTGTGTGTGTGTGGGTGTGTGTGATATGTGTTACTATGGATTTGACCTTAAAAACGGAGGTCCCGTGTCACGGTAGGCATTGGCACGTTAAAGAACCCTCACTGCTACGGCCCTGAGCGCTAAGCATAGGTCTAAATTTGTGGTACTTCACCTACAGCTGGTGACGTCTCAGTATGAGTGAAAAATTCTCGACGGGACGTAAAACAAACAAACAAACAAAAACTAAGGATTTATTTTTACTTCGATATATCAAATAGTTCAATGTAGTTGATTTCAATATAAGCGTAGTAGACTGTGCTTGACAGAATTTGTTCATGAAATGTTGTTTAACGTCCCTCTCGATAAGTTTTCCCTCATATTGAGACGTCACCATTACCAGTGAAGGGCTGCAAAATTTAGGCCTATGCTCGGCGCTTATGGTCTTTGAGCAGGGAGGGATCTTTATCATACTACACCTGTTGTGACACGGGACCTCTGTTTTTGCGATCTTATCCGAAGGACCGCTCCATTTAGTCGCCTCTTACGTCAAGCAAGGGGTACTGAAGACCTATTCTCACCCGGATCCCAACGGAATTTCATTCAGATGAAAATTTGTTGTAAGTTTTAGACGTACTGGATTTTATTATGATATATGCACTTCGCAACTCTCATAGTTTGTAAAATATCAAATACAGATAAAACTTTTTCACGGCACGTCCAGTGGTTTTACCCCGAATTCGGAAGGAATATTAAATTCCATTGGAAATAAATCAACCCCATCTTCTCATACTCCGAGATCATTATTGATACTCAGTATATCATTTCAACTGTCGGCAATTTGCAGAACTTTGTAAAAATTGCAATTTTTTTATCCTGACTACGTCCATGTTAAATTTAATACATTTGTATACTTACTGCTTTTGTGCGTAGTTCGTTGTTGATCTGCTGCTGCTTAGCAAAACGCAGGGACAAAGATGATCTTACTGCGGATAAATCTGATTGTCCCCTAGGTTTGGGCGGAACAGGTGAGATATTTGTGATACGTTCACATGGTGATGAGGTAAATTCGAGTTCATGGGAGAAAGGACTTGTGACATCAACAACACTCCCACCGGACTCAGTCGGGGATTTGGGAGAATTTTCCTCGTTAGATAACACCGTTTGATCAACTTTCTCTTGAATTTCCGTTTTCCCTTTATATTTTTCTTTAGTATCCTCAATGTGTTCCTTTACATCTTCAGACTTTAATTTCTCAGGAGAATCTTCCCTCTTCTCTTCTTCCTCCTCATCCTCTTCTGACACGTACCCTTGTAGTATATGCTTGTACCGAGCGAAGAGATCGAATCCATTCTTTTTCTTCTTAGTCTTTTTGTGTTGTTCTGTCAGAGCCTTGTCCTGCTTCTGTTTTGCAAAAGTAAACTTCTGTAAGGATCGTAGGCTGCTGCCGGTATAGTTTTCAGGCCTGGAGTAGTAATCAAGATCAGTTTCCGGCGGTTCGTTCATGTCGGCTTCATCCAAATTCTGGTATCATGCAAAACACTTCTGTTCAAGAAATAGGCAATCATATCATGTCATGATAAAACAATTAAGTACATTACAGCACTAACTCCGGGTTTGTTCTCGAGAAATGACACTTTACATCTAAGCAACCAGTAATAATGATTTGTGGTCAAAACTTTTTTGCATTTCTCGAAAGTTGATAACATTTGCTTGTTTGCCGTAAAGATATGGAGAGATTGGACGATACGGGGAATTTTAAACTGTGAAGTACTGCTGAAGTATCACTCCACTATATTTATTTCGGCCCCGTTTCACTGGATGTCTCCTAGATACTGGCGAATCACTGCTCTCAAGCGGTTGACAATGTTTTGCCATTACTTTACAATGGGACAAAAATTATTGATCTGTAATCCGAGGCAATAAATCAAATGCACATTTACACCTCCAAACATCAAATAACAAAATACTCAGGTCATTTTTCTCATTTGAGATATTACTGAATTAAGTAAATTTTATTGGCAAGTAATTATTGGTAGAGAAGAAAATGTGTGTGTGTGTGTGCTGTATTGTTTAACAATCGTTATATCTCCAAGCATGGAAGGAAACCTTGATGTAATTTGGTATATTAAAACGATAAAATATCCTCTTCTTGGACCTAGAGATTAGATGGCGCTTTAAAATGCATTGGTGATATTAGAAAGTGAAGAAAATATTAATAGATACAACAAAAATCGAATTTCAGTAGCTCTAGAAGATTTCTTCTCGAAAATTCGTTTTGATAGAATCAAAAACTTGTACATCAACTTAATTGAAGGTACGAAATAAGTTGTTTATACACATTAAGAAAATGTAAGGTAAGTGAAGCAATGTCATATCTATGAAAAGTGTAAAAATAAGTTTTACATCCGATCCGTGATGAGGTTTTTTTTTATGGACACCCCATTTCTCTCTGCCCAAGTAAATTTACTTGTGAACCTTCGTTTTCTTTCTCTTAGAAGGTTATGTGTACACACACGCACAACGCACGACAAGTGGTTTATTCTATATCTCAAGCAAATGTAATGTCTGTCTGATTTATAACAAAGTTAAGCATCAACCAAACCAATTCTAACAGGTTACTAAATTTCTGGGTAACACATGATGAGTTAATGGACCGACATTACGCAAGATGCAAATTTGATTTGCTTTTTGAACAGCAAAATCAACAGTAGAATAAGAACAAAACCCACCTTTGTGTGTGAGAGAGAGAGAGAGAGAGAGAGAGAGAGAGAGAGAGAGAGAGAGAGAGAGAGAGAGAGAGAGAGAGAGAGAGAGAGAAGAGAGAGAGAGAGATTACCATTGTTTTGTTTAAACTGTACTTAATTTTCCAGTGAGAACAAAATAATAGCACATCATTAAGAGTGGTGATTGGGAAGTCACAATAATTACTCTAGAAACAACCAGTTTACACATTTCCGTACAGTTCAAAATATACTCCCTCACCGTCACCTGCGGTCGATACCTGGTTCACATATAGCCTTCATCTGTACTAAAAATCACAACAAAAATCATTGCACACGTTTCATTATTTGTTATATTTGCCACAAAACGCAATTAAACAGAGATTGTCGTGAAGTATTACTGTATTCAGCTGTTTACAATGGAAAGTGACCAGCATTGTTGATTAGACTGAGTAAATGTTTCTATTCCATTCTTGTAGATTTTTCTGCATTTAAAAGTCTGCAGGCCATTTAAATTTCCCTTTTAATGTTTTCCAACCCAAGAAACTTCATTATGAGAAATTAATTCGATGATCTTGAAGAATAGTACACAGTTCAAAGTGTTTCCGTCGGAAGAGGCTATTTCTTTGAGTAGGCTGACTTTCAATAGCGGATTATATGTCCACGCAAATAACACCCAGTGTCCAGATTTCAATATTTTGAACTTGCTTTTACATTTCATAATTTACCACACACTCATTCAAGATATACACATTTACCTGGCCAGATTATCCTCGAACTTTGTCAGGTATAAGCATTATCATAATCACCATGACAAAATTTTGAAAATTACTGAAAACAGAAATTGTAGTATTGCGTCTGTGCTTTTTGTGTATATAGTTTGATAACTGTTGTGTGATTTTATAGCATCTACAGTGTACGTGTATTAAATCTAAATCTCGGTTCGTTGGAGTTTGTTCGACTATTTCTGTACATTGTATATAAAACGGAGAAATTAAACAAACAGTATGGAAAGTCGTTTTACTATTTCTTCGGAAAATAAAATATATCTCTAAATAGGGATATATCTCAGGCGCGGATCCATCTTTTTACGCCAGAGGGGTCCAAAAGGCTGGGAAGTCTGGAAATGCCTGGATTCTACTTTTTAACCTCTACTGTAGACAATACGAAATCATTACCCAAAATGATGCAAATGCATATGTGGAATATTTATGACGAAAAACTAGTGGATGCTAGCCGTTCATTAAAAACGTTACCAGTTCTAACCACAAGGAAGCCTCCATATTTAGAACAGTTTTTATTTGTGTGTATGTTTTGATTCTTTTATTTTTATATAATTTTATTTGGCACATCAGGTTTACTTTAAGTGAGAGTCTCTTGTTTTTAAGTTTATTGAAGTAAGATACATAACTCAAACAATATTGCTCGTATGGTAATGTTCATGGAAATGTGAACATGCACAAGAGCCAAGGTTCCTGTGGGGATTTGGGTTTTTAGGATAGATCTTTAGAGCCCCTTGCTTGTCGTAAGAGGCGACTAAATGTGGCGATCCTTCGAATGAGACCGCAAAAACCGAGGCCCCGTGTCACAGCAGGTGTGGCACGTTAAAGATCCCCCCTCCCTGCTCAAAGGCCATAAGCGCCGAGCATAGGACTAAATTTTACAGCCCTTCACCGGCAATGGTAACGTCTCTAGAGGAGTGAAAAATTCTCAAGCGGAACGTTAAACAATATATAATCAATCCATCAATCAAGAGGCAGGCCGCTAACCGGTCTTCATTCATCGTTGACCTCATATATAAGCCTTTAATCCTTCGTAAACCAGAAAAAGACTGGAAGTCACTAGTAAAGTACAGGAGTGTTTTGATGTAAGGTGTCGGATAATTTACGTTCCGGGTAGTATAGGGTTACGTCCGGAACGCTAAATACCTATAATTTTCCATTTCTGTGCTTTCTAAAACCAAAACTTGTCTGAACGACAGGTGTCTATTCTTGTTTTATTACGGAGATTAGATTTCCAATTCAAAGGGCAATGTATGTAATTACCCTGCTTTTGTAATCGGAAGTGCGAATGTTGTTTACATAGACGGTTGTTACCGATCGAACATGCAGTCAAGTAAATTAATTAGTAAATCATTAGTAAATACAGGCAAAGACTTGAGATGTCTGAATGAATTTTGATATACCATAACAAGATTTGAATAATTTCCTTTATTTTTCATAAAATTTTGTTTTAAAAATGATTGTGATACGTGAGACCCTGCTCAAAATTCGTCTTAAGAAAGAAAGAATTCCTGGGTCTAGATGAAGTATGAGATTTCTAGTAATAGAAAGTGAAACGGACACATAGCTACAATGTAAAAAAAAAAAGGGGGGGGACTGTCATTTTTTTTGGGGGGGGGGGTCTATACTGGGACGGTTTTTCCTTGGGGGAAATTCTATGCCAGACTCATCCTCTCCGGGAGGGATGGGGGGGGGGGGGTCTATCGTGGGCCCATTTCTCCGGGGGAAAGTCAATGCTACAACAACATCGAAATGGTAGCAAATGGTGTACTCTGTTGCGAAGAACGTTTAGTTAGTGTACCCGGAACATTAAATATAGCCATAATTTGGGTTTCGGGTTGTTGAAACTTAGATATATACTGTCATCAATTAAATAGTATTAATTATCATGTTGTTAATAGCATTTGTCTTCATCAATTGTACCCGGAAAGTTAAATATGGGCATAATTTGGGTTCCGGATTACTAAAACTACATTTATTGTCTACAATTGATAGTTAACTAATCTGTCGTTAAGAACAGTTCTTCAAACAAGCAATTTTCTCTAAGAAAACTGCTTCTTTATAATAAGTATTAATAAACGTGCTCCCCAACTACTGGAACTTTAAACGGCAGTCTCCATGATAATCTCCATACTTGCGCATGCTTTAAACACTTAACGATTTGTCATCATCACTTTTAAACACTTAACGATTTATCACCACCACATTTATATACAATTACATATTGTGGTGAGATAAATGGAAAAAAAAAGTTTAGTTCAATGAATAGGTAGATGCTAGGAAGTCCCATATAGGGCCTAATATAGTTGTTATTAAATGTTATCAAATTAAGTTTCACACCTACCGTCCTAATTATGGAAAAGGTGTGAAACTGGGATACATCTACGTACCTAGCTGCAGTCACCACAGGAAATTGTTATCAAAACATTAGGAGCTAGACCTTCACCATAGCATAATTAAAAGATACCAGTCCACATTAATTTCAAATTACTAGGTGCTAGACCTTTAGAACAGTCACAGACATCTCAGATACTGCCTCGTCACATATAGGAACGACTTACTGACTGTTCCCTTATTCTCCTCTATTCACTTGCTGAACAACTATTGGGACCTTTCCCCTACGTGAGATATGTTCTGATGCCTTAAATCGTTCGAAGTTAGAATGAAAAATGACAAGCTTTTGGTTCACAGATTGGAACATTGGCCTTAACGAGGATTACAATGAAACCCAGAACTTAAATCATAGTTTTAAGGTTCCGGTCTGAACGCGAAATACCTGGAATGTAAATTAAGCGACGCCCAGAAGATATCGATGTCTAGAATTCTACACGTTGCCAGAAACTGTCGAGTCTATCGTCTTCTTTCATATTTGCACAAGCCCTCCTCCACTCTAACAGCACCGACTTACATGTAGGTCATCACACGTACACTTTCCAAGGCTTTCCCCCCAAAACATCAGGTCATTTGCTCAGCGACTACCGTCAAAATCAACCAGTTTAGCCACTTGATTAGAGACCAGTGATAATACTAAATAGCCGTGGTCATCATATTTTTGGAATCTGCAACCCAATTCTTGATATAAATAATTAAAAAAGGGTCTTAAAATAATCAGAAGGATCAGTGCTATCACCAACATTGCCTCTGTGTTTTTGCCTCTTACGCAGTCTTGGGACCTTTACATCGATCTCCAACTTATCAGCCATCTTTTTGCTTTCCGTAAATCAACTTTCAAACTCAACGTCGATGTTTGCGCGTATCTTTTACTGTCGCAATACGCTGTTCAACTAAATAAAAGCTTGGTAAACAGTTAAGTCATGTTTTGAAGCTTGGCTGCAACTGGCTTTATTGTTTGGAGGACAGCTTTAACGTACACAAAAGTCACAAGAAAAGAGAAAGAAAGAATGTGCCTTGGGCAGTAACTTTCGTCTAAGTATCCCATGCCCAATTGCCCCGTAGGTTTTTGTCCAGATCAAAATTGAGAATATACTGCAAACACAATGCAATACCAACATACATGCTCTTTCAAGAATTTGTCGAAGCAAGTATGTAGCTCAACCCACCTTGTTTTATATAGACCTATGTTTCTGTCTGGTCACCGCTGTGTCTTTTTGTGACAGCACTAGTCCAGTCAAATTAGCCCAAAAAAGGGTCAAACTTGCAACTAATTGCAAAAGAATTGTTTTCAATGATTTTGACCTCGCTAATATGTGTACTAAAACATATAAAAAATCTAATGTTTCAGTTGAAGTGGAAATACCATTTTTGGGGGGTCAAAAACAGAGAAAAAGAGAAAAAACGACAAAAACTGGAAATTAGCTTTCCATCATTACCTATCAAATAAGAATGCAGTTTCTTGATTGGCATTTATAAATTTTTGTAAGAAATAGACATTGTAAAATTTCCATGTAATAATTTCACCTTTAAGAGGCTTTTTTGGAAAAGGGGGGGGGGAAAGTAATTTCAGTGAACAGACCATGGAAATCAGTTTTTTCTTCTTCTTCCTCCGTGTTCCTTGTTGAATTGGAACAACTTGTTCCTCTACAATGGCCACATCCAATAGTACATTCTAGGCCATGTTTTCAACACGTACACCTCTTTGTGTCACAATTTACCTTGCAATTACAGTGGATAATATTCAGAAGACGATTGGTAGCAGGCGGCAAAGTGTTTTTAAGCGGCATGCATTTGCTATCATCAGTGACTGTCATTCCCAATCAAGTGGGTTCAGATCAGTGCCATCTAGTTTTATCCACTGCTGACACTGATAGTATGACCTTCTAGAATGCAGAGCCGCAGAATCAGATGTTGGCGGGAGACTCTGTACCTGAACGCACTTATTGTTAGTGATAGCCTTATTTGTGTATAAGCGCAGTCTCAGAAGATCCAGTCCTTCGCACAATACTCCCCCATATAGGCTAGCAATAATCTGTTCGCCGCTCGTTACAACAGTTTCCAGATGGTTTCCAGGCTTTAAGAATTCCTCTATTGCCATTGTAACATTGTTTGTTTTCGAAAGCTTCTTTAAAGCAACACCTTTTCCTATCCCAAATAGGCGGGAGGTTGTATCGCATCCCGTAATTGCGTGTACTACTGGCAGAATTTTGCACTTGTGCATACCAAGCATCCGCTTTGTTTTTTGTATGTCCCAGTGCCTGCACTTATTAGAAAGTTCAGATCGGAAGTAAATGTTGTATCCATCCAGTGATGCATGGTAGCAGAGGAGAACAAGAAGATCAGTGTCTTCGCCAATGACAACGACTTGTGTTGACTGAGCACATGCTACAGCTGTTGAAATGATGAGACAATCTGCATCTTCCTTTGCAAGGATGACCGTGCATTCATTTTCCCGAAGTCTTTGGGCAAGAAGACTTATGAAACGAGACTTGTTGTTGTTATTTGTGAGAAAAAAATTCTTTTTTAGATTTGAAGGTCATATCTGAAGTAAATGTTACATCAGGGGATATGATGCCCTTTGAACGTCGAAGATGAGTCACGTCTTTGGTCGAGGGTTCACTGGAATATCCATCAAATACAATAGTTGGTCTCGAGTATCTTCTAATATACTCAACATACAACTGACATATAGCATTGAATGACATGCCTTTTGTCCATGGGATACGCTGTAGCAAAGAACCGCCATCCAAAACAAAATGTACATCAAGCAATTCCTTCTCTGATACAGCACAATCGCCCATACTCCAAATTGCATCTGAAATTTGAGGCTTACTTGCTGCTCTTGGAAGTCCTGAGGGTTCAAAGATCGATGATGGATGCGTTGATAATTCATATTTGAAGATATTTGCAATATCTTCAACAGATTCTCTAGATGAAATTGCCGTTAGTCTTTGAAAAAGCACTTGGGGATCAACCTCAACTCTGCCTTCCTCAACCGTGATAGATGTTTTAGATGACATAGTTAACACCTGCATTGATTTTTTGAAGGAAAAATCAAAAATATTCTGACCAATCATAGATTCAATGATCTTTTGTCCACATGCTAATGCATTATGAGCGTTGATATTATTGTCTGCATTCACACCGGTGTCAATATTTCGAAGAGGGATGCTCTCAGTAAAAGGGTCACGGTCTCGTAGGTATGATATAACTTTAATTATATCTTGTTTGTCCCTTTCTTGGCGAGAGGTTGAAGATTCCTTGTGCTGCTCACTTGTGTGGTAGCCAACATCTGTCAGATTCTGCATTGCCTCATTTACTGCTGCACAAGAAGGCATAGACAAAAGCCACTGCGACCGCTGTACCTCTGTCATTCCTCGACCTCTCGTTAAACCACCTGATGTTTTCACACTTCTCATTAATGCCTGCTCAATGACAAGATCACACGACAGACCCACCCAATACCTCTCACTTCTTCTCAGTACATGATAACCTTCCATGAACTTGCTGTGTACATCGGGATGAGCTTTTTGAAGATTGATCATTAACATGACATAGATGTATGCTGACTTTGCATACATATTATGCCCAGCTGCAGCAAAATAGGGAACCATTGCGTGTAGAGTTTGTATATGGAGTAACCAATTGCCTGTTCTTTCAGCTGTGATAAAAGCTTTTAAGAGACTTATCATTTCTAAGTACTGAAGCCAAAGGGCTGCTGTTCTGAAGCACTTGAGAGAGGATTTTGTGTCCGCAAGTTTCCCCAGTACTTGTGTAATGGTAGAATTATTGCACACGTCTTGTGCAGTAGCATCTCCCTCTAGCAACTGGTCATACAAGGCAGCAGCTTTCTTCAGCAGATGATCTTCTTCCAGTTGGGCTGTGGAAACGTCTGCAGATTGAGTAAGGACGTGATCAGGGGCCTCTGTGTCAATGGGTGTTACAAGATAACCTGAAGATATATTTTGGGGCACATCATTATCAGGCAATTCGGCACCAAAGGTTTTAGCCACGAGTAAGGCATGAAGGGCTGTATCAACTAGAAAATGGGCACGGGTTGCTCGAGCTACTGCTTTTCCACTAAGAATATGGCCAACTGCATTTGACGCATATACAGTCTCTAAAACTTGATGCAATCCCGATTCTCTCATAATGCGCCCGATACATCCTAAAAAGCTCATTTGTGTGTGAAACCCACCTAACCTGAGTATAATGGAGCTTAAGTCTTCACACTGTGACTCATGAGTGACAATTGTAACTGCTTTCATGTAGAGAGGCTGGTCAAATGTCAGAATTGGAGTTGTACCATATTTTCTAGCTTGGCGAGACACAAACTTCAGTGTAGAGTAGATACATGACATATCGCTTGCGTCCATATCTATCATCGGCAGAAAGGTGATGGTGGACTTCCCAGGGTAATCTCCATTTTGAGTACACTGCATCAGTCCTGACCAACTTGGAGTTGGAGATCGAAGAGGCCATACAGCCTTTGAAAGAAGATCTAAACTCAAAGATGGATCTGGTACTTTCTGTTCTTCATTAATTTTGGCGAATTTCATCTGCAGTGACGATTTAGGTGGTTGCTTGTAGAAATGTATATTAATTTTCCCAGCAGTGACCAGGTCAGCCGATGAAACGTTCAGTTTAGGGACCGGTTTGCTAACCTTTTTACCAGGTGTAGAGCCTACAATAATGCCCATGCCATGGAATGTACCATACCCATCAAGTGTGCGCACATTGTGATCCACGTTGTCAGCAACGAATTGCAGAAATTGTCCATTTTCATAGCTTGGAATACCTGTTCCTTGTGAAATGGCTGCACTTGTTTCAAAACGTTGTATCTCCGAATATGAGGAACAAAATCCTAAGGAATTCAACGTATCAATAAGAAATTTTGATGAAAAATGGTGATGAAGCTGCACTCCTAAACCTATTTGTAGTGGTGCAATATGCATACGTGGCTTAGCCATCTGCATAATTGTCTGTCCAATCGATGCAATTTTCAAGTCAGGGTCCTTTTCTCGGACGAGAATTTTCAAAAAAGTTTGAAGACTTTCAGGAACGTACTGAAGATTCTTTTCAAGTGATTCAATATCTGACGACAAAGGGTACAGATCAGAAGCTAGATGAAGGGACAGGATGTCAGATTTTATCAACTTAGCAGCAGTTGTAATGATGTTGAGCTTCTCCAATGTCTGGTCCACTGTTTTAGACCGATTGTAGAAGCTCTGAAGAATTGATCTTGCCGTTTTTCGTACCGTTATTACAGTTGATTTTCCTTGTTCTTCTGTCATGATGATTTCATCCCCAAAACGCTCATACAATTTCTTTTTCAAGTAAACAGGCGAGTATACATCATCACCACAGTGGTCCTTCATTTTAGCAACAAGATCTAACAGTTGATGTTGTTTGTCATCATTCTCCTGCAGATAATTCACCACTTTAAGAAATGCGTCAGTAATATCACTGTCAACAGGTCTGCCTCTCTTGGCTTCCGTCGAAGAGGGTGAGAATATTTTAGGTATGTGTTTGCCTGTGCGAAAATTTACGTTACAAGTTTGATGATAGATGGCATCAGCAGCATGCAAATCATTTACAGCTTCTAGTCTACCATATATTTGGTTTGCCCAAGCGTCTTGTCTTGTAGAACAGACGGATTTTATACAAGCCTGAAAATCATGAGTTCGCACAGGAAAAACATCATGCCCTCTTTTACTTTGATTAAGTTTGGCAGTTTGTCCACAAAAGAGGCAGTGGTCACGGAATGAAAAGGTCTGTTTTGATCTAAGAATTGGTGTACTATCAGCAGGAGGAATTGGCTTGCTTTGTTCTTTTTCCCTCAGATATTTGCTAATTTCAATCGCAATTGTAAATAGACGCCTACATTCGGTGTGCACATATTGCCCAGGATGCGTGCGAAGATTGCTACCCCTTTTCTCAGCAGCAGTATTGATACCTGTGCTACCCTTCCCACGAAGACAAACTAGACCATTCTTGTCCCCCGATTCACAAATTACACAGTCTTGTAATCTTTCCATATTCAACACAAGGTTAGAACAGATATAATTAAAATGGAAGAAATTTTCTACTAACACAACATAAAAGGTTAAATTAAATTGGTATCGTATTAGTTTTGCATGTTACAGAAACCGCATTCAAGTTGCAACTAATAGCGTCACTTCAGGAGAAAGATTTACTCCGTCGGATGGGACGTTAAAAGGCGCCCCGTGTACCCCAATCAATAACGAGAAAGATGGCTTTGTAACGCGAATGGGTGTCCTTACATAGAAAATAGAAATAAGCAGTGCAGTATAGAAAAAAGCCTTTTCACTTTCTTACTTATTAATTTTACCTTGAAGAAATGATGCTCTGCGACTATTTAGTTTAAAAAAATGTTATTTTCCGTTACATTACGGCACCTTTCCCAAATTTTGAATGAACCCAGTAGGGCTATACGTCTTCATGACGACACGTTTTTTTTCTTTCTTAAACTTTTGAGAAGCTTTAGAACGTCTCGTTTGTAAATAAATTTATAGTATTACACTTAGGCTATATTGACTCAAGCGCTTACACGCTTGTATGAACATATGTCATAAAATTCGAGCAAAGACTTTGATCAATGTCTACGTAATGATAATGTATACGTCACGATTTCGGTGAAAGCACGCTATGATAGCGCGGCGGTGACACAAAACAAAGGGAGCTATCAGCAAATTTGATGCATCAAAATATATTATTTCTGCACATTAGATAAAATTAGATTTTTTATATGTTGTTTTACTGATACTAAGGAATACTTTGCAAAAAAAAAATTATTTCTTTTGCAATTAGTTGCATGCGAAATCGTAAATTGACTGGACTACACATGTTCAAGTATCGCTGTCGTTCGGTGAAGAATCAAAGAACATGAATGTAGAATTTATTCCGTCAGTCATATTTCTGAAAGACTGAGGAAGGTTGCGAGCGTATGCAATGCCCAGGATGAGCACGTGGCTTGGCAGTGTGTATACACAGCCAACCTATTCAGTTCTTTTATCCATCCGTGACAACCCTGTTTTTCAGAGGCCATGGAAGCAGCACCGTCACAAGCTTGACAAACCATTTTCTTGCAAAATTCGACAATTTTGGCAGATATCACTGCTCCGGCGGTACGTTGTAAAAAACTAAGTCATAAAGCTCTTCCCGAATGATTGACTCCGATGCTGTTGACTAATCTCGTACTGTAGAGTACTCTTTGGTTTTGCCAAACTTGTTTTAATTCTAAGAATATGATACTCTACACTTGCCACCTTATGATAATCGGAATTCTCGTGTTTTGCCAAGGACCCATCCTTGTCTACTGAGGCCAACATTTTTTATTATCTGTTTTACGGGAGCACCGACCCAAATTTTGGCAAAATTGAAATCAAAATAAAAGTACCCGTTCGTTGTTTTTTGTTGTTGTTTTTTTTGTTCGCCGACCGTTCCATTTTCAGTGAGAAAAAATAAAAATGAAACGTTAGTCTAGTTCCTGTCCCCCACCACTTATAATCAATCCTTTCGAGAGATCAATGAGTGACAGAGACGGGAACCAGACTAATAAGGGTATTTATAAAGGAATGAGAGTACCAAACCCCCGGATGCGTAACACGGACGCAGTTTAGTGGAGGTATAAATGTTTAGGTGTGGCGTGATTGGCTAATATCAAGGGTGAAATTATTTGAAATTGAGAGAAATAATATAGAAGTTTCAATTAATTGTTGGGATGAAAAATTATCGGACAAAGTCGAGAAATGACTGAGAAAATTGCCGTGGAAGGGGTCTGTTTGAAATGAAATTTACTGCAGATTGCTCTGTGTTGTAAAAAAGTACAAAATATGACCTATAAAAGCAACGGGACCCTATATGATTTTTGTGGTTTTTTATTAGCACTTGGAATGAACTTTGAAATCTTGGCAGTCATTTATCTAAAATTAATTTCGTTAATCAGTGAGGGGACCAAATGTTAGTATTGAGGTCTATGGGAAATGAATTGGTACTCTTTTTCCCTATAAGGAGACTTGTCATTGGCTGATTCCACGGACATCATCCAATCAGAGACATCGAAACGTATGACGATATTTAGCTCGAAAATGAACCGAAGCGCCGCGCCAAGGTGTAAGCCACGGTTTAGGACATGAGACATTTGGTTATTCAAGATAGTTACTGTTGACCATAATGGTAAAACTTTAAAGTAATCGAAAAAGTGAGTCTCGAAATCTCTGTCAATGACATGATTAACGAGATGGACGATTCCGTGGCCATTATGAAATGTTATGGTGCAGGATATTTTGAAGTTGACAGCAGTATTCCGTAATCAGCTCGGTTGGCTATTTTGTTTACTAAATTTAGGCGTCAGTCCAAATATAAAGCCGAGCCGAATCTTAACCAAAATAATGCCACTAAATATCATTGACACATTATACAGATTTTTAAATACTCAGTACGTTTCCAGCTGAAAATTAAAATAGCAAAAAAAAAAAAAAAAAAGATATCTTTGATGTATTTTTCAATCATATCACTGCATACAAGAACAGAAATAAACATGAAATCAACAGTATCATATACTGGATTTTTTTTTTTTTTTTTTAATTTCTACAATTTCAAAGTGAAAACTAACCACAAACAGTAAATTGTCGAAAGGGAAGTAATCCAAAAATGCCTTTTGACTGTAAAATTCAAGAATAGCATTTAAATATTCAATTATTTACATCATTATGACAATGGGAGTCATATTACTGGCTTGTTATATTTATAGCACATAAATCCCTAATTACTCGTAAAATGTATTCTCAAATTCCATTTACATTGGCAACAACCATATTGTCAAAACATAGTTTGCACATCTTCAGTCTGCAAGCAGAGTAGGGGGGCTTAAAAATTACAATTTTTGCAAAAATAATGAGAAATATACCTACAGTTCAAGTGTCCAGATGAAGAATATGTGTAACTATTGTAGATTTTTAAAAAACTTTCTTGTTGAAGATATATCAGGAATTAGATTCAGTAATAAAAGAATCTAACGAATCTCTGATGAAAATAACATGATCACATAATCGTTGGAGTGGTACCCTACCGATGCTTCTTCGAATCTGCAATGTCATTGATGCAAACTTTCTTTTTTATGTAAGAATGAAATATTTACTACTAGCTTCCTTGTCACATTGGCCACCCTCCCTCAATTTTCAAGCTATGACCAGTTATTGTTCTTGGAAAAAATGGCATTTGGTAGAAAGGCTACACTCTGTTTTTGTTTATAAAAGTACAAGGGAAAGACTGAGAATTTTACAGGACCTATGACAGAGGAAATTCCGATGCAATCCCTTCACAATAAAATCAATCTGTATGTAATTGTATCAATTAAATGATGACATCTGATGATCTTATATAAAAAAGCCACTTATAAACAGTTGTAGGACAGTGACAGTGCCTTGAATAAATAATAAAGCTTGAAGATGAACTGACTAGAACAGGTCCAGCAAAATCTCTATATTTAGCTATATAGATTCCTTAGGCTGTATAGCTTTATGAAGCTATTTGAAATAGCTTGATATAGGTATTTCAAATCTTTCATGAAATTAATTTCTAAAAGCATAAAAATCAAATTTCATTGAGTGAACATATTTCATCCTTGTTCTCCATAAAACACAATGTAAATGTCCCGTAGGAAGAAATTCGATTCAAAATTGTTACATATTTAGGATTATTAATTTGTTATGCAACAGTTATTTAATCTACATGATAGAATAAAAGATGAATAGAATAATGGACAGACACTCAGATTACACATTGTAAAGTCATCATATTTGTGTATGCTTCAATGCAAACAGGGTAGTGGACAGTTAACAACATAAAAGAAATTCTCTTTTCATGAAAATTCTTAAAATGACATAGTGTTGTTATGAACTCTAATAAGAACAGTGTTCTGATTAGTTCAAAATGTAAACGTGTTAAAAAATTATTATGTGACTTTTTGGCGATCTCATCGCATTTACATAATTCAATATAAACTAGCTAAATCAAGCCATTTCAAATAGCTTGATATAGCTTAATAAAGAATAAAGCTGGACCTGTAGAAATAAGAGGGGGAAAAAATTTTCCCTCTATTTATTGGTTTTATTTTTTGGACTGATTACTTGAATATATAACTTTTATTTTTATTTCGACCCCGACCCAATTTAAAAAAAAAATCCTGTAAAACAAATTATAAAAAAAAGTTAGCCTGATGTTTTTCGGGTTTTTTATTTGTTTGTTTGTTGTTTGAAGTTGGTGAATGGTTTGGATACAAAATTGTCAGAGCTTCTCATACACCCCAGTGGGAAAAGAACTCAGTTTTTACACAGTCCGAATTGCAAATTGTAGCTGTGTATTAGCCACCCGTGTTTTTGCATCCATGACGCTTGGATACCTCTCCCCTCCTTTTCTCTTTGCCCACAAACGCAGACCAGAATAGCAAATTTTGCGATGACACTGTTTCAAGTGTAGTTTCTGCTAATTTTACCTTTTCTGATGATGATAAAGAGGAAAGAGATATTTTGCAGTAACAATTTGACCAAAGTAGAATCCCAAGAGTGGCTGTTACTAGCTGATTCCTCGGGCAAGTTTTTGTCTTTCTCGTGCTCATCTGGGTTATTACTTGGCACATATCTGTCAAAATTATTTGGGTCATTAGAATGACAATTCTAAACAGCAAAATCATCTTCTCTTTTTTTTTTCTGTTACAAGGGTGGACTTTCTAAGGTGGATTCTTGAGAAGAATTGCCTTTCGTGACAAGATACAAAAACATTTGGTCTCCAGTTGATTGAATTTGTATTGGACGTACGAGTCCACATTAATAACATTGGAGAACCAAGAAAGATGACGTACTGTAGGATTATGTATATCCCTGTTTATTGTGACATTTTGTGTTGATGATTTAAGGCATCTGCAGATGTATCAATGTTGAATAGTAGCCGTCTTTAACGATCGTAATATTTCATTCTAGAGAGATGTTGTTGTCATCTGACACCCTAGCTTCGTCAGAAATGGACGTTTCAAGAACTTATTGCAAATCTGTCTGGCTGGATAACATGAAAGTGTATGTATCTTGGCAGAGATAACCTGTCAATATTCATCATTTGACAATACAACAGACTCGACATTCGACATGTCTGCCTTGTGACCCAAACAGTGAATTGGAAATTGGCCAGAAAAAAAAGTTCCCATGTAACCTCAATGGGTGTATGGTTTTGATGCGATGTTATTTAGCATCAGTGACCTGAACTTTGTAGCTTCCCTACCAGACAGTGATAAATTGTTTAATTTCATGTTATATATATTTACAGGAAGAACACCCCTTGCGGCTTAGGAAAGAATTGAATGAGCCGATTCCCATTGCTTTATTTCATTGTTTAGCCTGTTTGAAGTAGTAACTAAAGCTGTGTTGCAAAATAGAGAAAAGATCTGCCCAAACGAATCTATTGTACAAATATCAAAATAGCACTTATAAATCTCAGGTGCATAGCAACATCTATTTCTCACTGGAAATTCACTTGCAGTGGTGAAACGGTGCACATTTGTCAGATAAGCAACTTACAAGAATTATTGATATCGCTGCTAAATGACCTTGAGTACCATGACATTAAACAACAATTTCCTCTTGAATCGTAACCTTGAATTTGGTCAAATGACCTCGATGAGTTATTGTTACTATTTGGCAAGAACAACGCTTATAGTATGGACTTCCCATAGCCAGGCGGCGGTGACACTGTTGAAATATAGATGATTTGTTCCCTACCGGCTTTGCTGAAGGGGACTATTAGTTTACCCTCGGTCTGTCCACTGGTCATTCTGCTTGAGGTTTTCTGGACTTTTCTCCGCATCAAATGAAGGTATTCAAATGGAATTTTATACATGGCTTTGTCTTGGATAGTTACAAATCAAGTTTAGTTTCATTATTTTTTACTACTTTTGACTGAATTGTCTTACTGGTAGGGGACTTTGTAATTTCTGCAATACATTCGGAATGCTTGTTTATTTGGAGTTTAACGTACATCTCACTCGAGAATTTTTCACTAATAAAGAGACTTATGTGGAGACAGCACCGATACCGATGTAAGGCTTCAAATTTAGACGCCCTGTGGGGATCTGAGCTAGAATAGATCCTTAGTACCCCTTGCTTGTTGTAAGAAGCGACTAAATGGGGCAGTCCTTTGGATGAGACCACAAAAACTGAGGTCCCGTGTCACAGCAGGTCTGGCACGATAAAGATCCCTCCCTGCTCAAAGGCCCCGAGTGCTGAACATAGGCCTAAATTTTGCAGCCCTTCACCAGCAAACGTCTCCATATGAGTGAGAAATTCTCGAGTGTGACATTAAACAATATATAATCAATCAATCAGGCTGTGACAATTTCTTTGCATCATATAAATAAAAGGCTCTAGCTTAGAAACTGTGAAAGACGGTAGATAGACAAACCAAGAGTTCTGTGTGCAAAATATTTCCCCAAATTTGACCAAGTTCAACAACCTGTAAATATTTTAAACATCAAAGAAAATCGAAAATTATTGAAAAATCAAAATTCTTGCACTATGCACATCTTCAAGTCATTTACAAAGGTCCTAGTTTTAAAAGTGAGAGAGGATTAAAAGGACAAACGATGTTCTTTGTCTAATATTTCTTCAAAATAGACTAATTTCAACAACCTGTAATTTTCTCAAAAATTGAATGAAATCAAAATTCTTGCACAAGCACACCTTCCACACCCATACAATAAGGTCCTCACTCAAAAATTGTTGGAGGAGAAATGGACAAATCATGTACTATCTATGTAATATTTCCTTAAAACCGACAAATTTCAAAATCCTGTATTTTTCTTAAAAATTGAAGGAAATCAAATCCTTGTCACATGCACACCTTCCATACCCATAAAAAATACTCTGTACAATATGATGGTCCTCACTCAAAAAACTGTGGCAGGAGGAAACAGACAAAACATACTACCTATGTAATATTTCCTTAAAACTACATTTAACAATCTGTATTTTTCTCAAAATTTGAATAAAATAAAAATTTTTGCTACATGCACACCTTCAATACCCATACAAATACTCTGTAAAATAAGAAGGTTCTCACTTGAAAACTGTACATAGAAGTTAGAGACAAATTATGTACTCTGTATGTGATATTTCCTCAAAACTGACAAAGTTTAATATTGTGCAATTTTTTCAGAAATTAAATAAAATCAAAATTCTTGGCACATGCACATCTTCAATACCCATACAAACACATTATAATATGAAAATCCTTACTTGAAAATTGTGGGAGGAGTTTTCTGGACAAATTACACACCCTCCGTATAGCATTAATTTCCAAACAAAGGGGCAAAACTCTGGCAAGAAAAGTCAAAATGAATCAAAATTGCATCATGATCTAGAGTGACCCACAATGAAGCTAAATAGCATTTCAGCTTGATATATGAAAGAGAAGGAAATAGAAACAGAAAACCCTGAATGGATGGTTGGACAAATAGACATTGCTGTACCATATGTCCTGTCTGAAGATGGGCGTATAAAAACTATTCTTCAGCCCCAAGTTGTAAAATATATTGTAAAAGTGGATGTCTATCACAAATTCATTAAAACTTTGATAAAGCTAAACTGAATTTGAAAGAAAGGAAACTACTTTTCCATTCTATTCTTTACTTACACAATGAAGTTGAAATGTAATCTAGTAACAATTGACATGCCAAATGCCTTCTTGCTTTGTTCATCTATATTCTGTTAACATTGTATATCATCAACTTGATGCAAGTTGTTACAGCTTGTTTGCACACCTTTCATTAAGTAGATCCTCTGCTTCACAGCGATTATGTTAAACAAGAAAAAAAACCTCTCCAAATTGTATATGCAACTTAAACATAGTCTTTTTTCTGTCCTCGAGAAATTATATAATTTGAAATACAGCATTTTTGTTCTTTAGAAATTAGCCAACTTGAAAAGACTTTTAGAATTAGAATGAATATAAAACTCTTACTGTGATTACAATAGTTGAGTTCTATATCATCAAACACAGGTGATTTGAACATATTTTATTGCAATTTATATGAACAATAATTATTATGATCTGATAAAAGTTCTTGACTTTGGTCACCCTCTCCATAAACACAGGTATGGTGTACCATTCATAAAATCAGTACAATTTACATAATGTAATAAAATTAAGAGAAATGAAAACAAATCACAATTTTATACATGTTGCATAAATATTGCACTTTATATCACAGTTATTGCTTTGGAATGTTTTAGGATTGATTCTTGTCCCTAAAATGGTTGACAGGGATCTGGACAGTACTGTAGCCAGCTCTCCAGATGTCCAGAGTTCACCTGCATCACTGCTGAGTAGGTGGTTAACTGTAACAATACACACAATGCTTTATCATTTATCTTGTCTAATGACTATTTTTATTATTTAATATGACTATATCCTAGTATATAGTCTACAAAACATTACATAAATGTCTTTTCAAATTCCAAGCAGTGCACAATCTCTTGCAACTTGGGAATATTGTAAAATTGCATCCCTGCAAATTCTGAAGAAATTGGAACACTTGAAATTTCCCTTCTAGTAACTTTGATTTTTCAACTTAAAATCAATAGCCTGTTATAGGAATCAAAGTCTTTATATAGGGAACCATTCCAGCAGGTCTCAAAAACTTTATGAGGAATGTAGCAAAACAATGTAAACAAGAAATTTCAGCATTTCCATTCTAGTGACTTTGACCTTGAAAATGAATAGGAACCAAGTTTTGTTTACAAAATACAGTGTATCATTCCTGCTGCAATTGTACTTTGATAAAAATCAGGTAAGAAATCCAATTTAAACTTTGTACACAAGGTCAAACCATGAATAAACAAATAAATGCACAAGTTACTACATCATTCTGCAAATCTATGACAACCAAATATACTATAGCAACCATAATTTCAATTTCCATAAGGTCAAACACCAAAGTATGACAAGGTCTTGCCATAAAGAATCTACCTACAAAATATGTAAGTTCTACCTTTGATATTTCAGGGGGTTATTTTTTAGAAAGTAGGTGAAGGTCACAAGATCGAACATGACTGTAACACAAGAATCAATATACAAAATATGAAAGCTCCACCTTCAATCGTTCCAAATTACATTTCATAATACAAATCAAATTCCAAGATCACAAGGTCAATTATCATAGTATGAAAATAAAGGTCTTGGCACAAGAAATACATATACAAAATATGAAAGGTTTACCTTAAATAGTTCAGACATTGAATAGGTAGGATTTTCAAAAAGTAGGTTCAACTCCAAGGTCACAAGGTCAAATTTTACAGAATAATGAGGTCTTGCCATAAAGAATTTATATACAAAATATGAAAGCTTCACCTGAAGTAGTTCAGGAGAAAGTGAATTTTAAAGTAGGCCAAACTCCAAGGTCAAAAGATTAAACAGCATTGTGTCACAAGGTCTTGCAATTAAGAATATGTATAAAAAATATGAAAGCCCTACCTACTTCTGGATATGTTTAATAGGTTATTCTTTTTAAAGCAAGTCAAGCTCCAAGTTCAAGGTCACAAGGTAATGACTTGAAAAGAAGGTCTTGTTATACAGAAAATATATATACAAGATATGAAAGATCTACCTTGAATAGTTAGGGCATATTGAATAGGTCACATTTTTATTAAAATTAGGTCAAATTTCCAAGTCAAGGTCACAAGATCACCCCCCTCCCCCATTACATTATAAGAAAGGTCTTGCCATAAAGAATGTATACACAAAATATAAGAGCCCTAGTTAAAATAGTTCAAGAGATATTTCTAAAGATTTTTTGAATATAAAAGCATGTAAATCTCCCCTATACGATCCCATTTTGTGTCCCAACCCTTCCCCTCGAAAACCATGATTTAAACAAACATAAATCTAAACTAAATTAGGAATCTTTCATGTAAATTTTCACTTTTCTGGACCGTGGTTCTTGAGAAGAAGACTTTTAAAGATTTTCCCTATATATTTGCATGTAAAACTTAGATCCCCTATTGTGACCCCAATCTACAAACTTAAATCTGCACTCTGTCAGGATGCTTTCATATAAATTTCAACTTTTCTGGCCCTGAGGCTCTTGAGAAGAAAATTTCTAAATGTCCCACCCTATTTTTGTCTTTTTGCGATTATCTCCTCTTTGAAGGGAGCATGGCATTGCATTGAACAAACTTGAATCCCCTTCACCAAAGAATGATGTGTACCAAGTTTGATTGAAATTGGTCTAGTAATTCTGGAGAAAAAGATGAAAATTTGAAAAGTTTACAGACAGAAAAAAGGTTATCAGAAAGCACACTTGAGCTTTCAATTCAGGTGAGCTAAAAATAAGATATACATAAATTTGAAGAAAATACCCTCCTAAATTCTTGAAACATTTTATTAATAATGCTTGAAACCAAACTAATTCAAGAAAAATACAACTTATCCATGCACTGAAATATTTGTTGGCAGTGTGCTTTTCTTTTGAGTTTCATTTACTAAACTTACAACATTAAAACAATCAATCATAGAATTACTAGTACTAAACATGTATATACCTTGTTCAGAATGGGTTTTGATGACAAGACATTGAACAATCCTTTGATAGACACATTCTGAAATATATGGATAGTATCTCACATGGAATTGCAAATCTGGTGTTGTGCTTGTATACATATAATAGTACTATTTAAAATAAGAGGCCCATGGGCCACATTGCTCACCAGAATCACGACCCTGCTATTGTTCAGCTGTTGTGAGTTTTAAAAGATTTTTTTTTCCAACCTTGTGGCCAAACTAGCCAAAAGAATCCAACATAACTGAATATGAATTCACATAACACAGAGATGCCTCAACACCAATATTACTGACAAGAGCTTGTTGCTCTAGATAAGATCAAGGTCACAAGGTTATATATCATGGCATGATATAAAAAAAACCATGCCATAAGAAATCTGTATACAAAATATGAAAGCTCTATCCTAAATAGTTCAGGAGATATTGAAGAGGTCAGATTTGTATTAAACGCATGTCAAACTTCCAGGTCAGGGTCACAAGATAAAACGTCAAAGTATATCAAGGTTTTGTCATAAAGAATTTATATACAAAAATGAAAGCTTAACCTTAAATAGTTCAGGAGATATTGGTTAGGTCACAGTGTTTTGATAAAGTAGTACAATGTCACAAGATCAAATAAATTGCATCACAAGGTCTTGTATTAAGAATCTATTTACAAAATATGAAGCCCTTCCTTAAATAGTTATGATATTTAGCAGATTATGTTTTCTTAAAAGTAGGTCAAATTTCAAGGTTACCAAGTCAAAGGTCATAGTACGAAATAAAAGGTCTTGCCATGAACAATCAATATAAAATATGAAAGACCTACCTTAAATAGGTCAGAGATGTAAAAAGTAGGACAACTCCAAGGTCAAGGATACAAGGTCAAACTTCACAAAATAATAAAGTCTTGCCATAATAAACCTATATACAAAATATGAAAACCCGATCTTAAATAGTTCAAGAGATATTGAATAGGTCAGGTTTGTTTTTTTAATTATTAGGTCAAACTCCATGGTCAACAGATCAAACACCATTGTGTACAAGGTCTTGCCATAAATTTATTAATAAAGACTATAAATGATAATTTAGTTGATGTAAACAATCTCTTGCACACATTTTATCCACAAAGTTTTCAGGGAACTATTTCGCAGAGGAAAAAATCAAAATGATCATGTGTTAGTCAAAATGGAGGGAACAGTGAACGAAGTGTTGAAGAAGTACAATGAGTCTATTAACATCAAAGATAAGCTTGTTTGAGTTTCCGCCCTTTTAGCTTATGGGTTCGAGTTTGTCTAGCAGAACACACAAAACAATTCACGGCTGTAACTTTTACTGGTGTCGCCATGCTTTCGCCATGTTTTGATCATGTGATCGAATTATAGTCATGTGGTATGGAACTACTTTTCAAGTGTTGACAGAGGTGAATGCAGAGAATAGCGCAGTGACACCTATGTGTAAGAGAATGGGTCACAATGCCATGATTGATTGCTTGATTGTTTTACATCCCGTCGAGAATTTTTCACTCATATTGAGATGTCACCAGCTGTAGGTGAAGTACCACAAATTTAGACCTATGCTTAGCAATCAGGGCTGCAGCAGTGAGGGTTCTTTAACGTGCCAACACCTACCGTGACACAGGACCTCCATTTTTGAAGTCGTATCCGAAAGACCCGTGATTCTCACTTCTAAATGCTAAGCATTTGGCAAAGGAGCAATCACTACCTATTAGGTTTGACGCAGCCATGGCACGAGCAGGGCTTGAACTCATGACCTCCCAGTTACGAAGTGAATGCTCCAACCACTGAGCTACAGTGACCAGTTACAATGTCATGTTATGAAATGAAAAGTCTTGCCATAGGAAATATATATACAACATATAAAAGATCTACCTAAAATATTTCAGGACATATTGTATAAAAAAGATATCTATCAAAAGCCAGTTAAATTCACACACCATCACATTACATGAAAGGTCTTTCTGTAAAGAATGTACATACAAAATATGAAAGCCCTAACTTAAATACTTCAAGAGATATTTTTAAAGATTTTTCCATATATATTAGCACATAATACTTTGATCCCCTATTGTGGCCATACCCTATCCCTGGGGACTATGAATGACATCAACTTGGATCTATTCTATGATAGGAATTTTTCATGTAAATTTCCACTTTTCTGGCCCAATGGTTCTTGAGAAGATTGTAAAAGATTTTTCCCTATATATTCACACTGTAAATCTTTAAGCCCTTATTGTGGCCCCACTGTAACCCCAGGGACCATGATTTTATCAATCTTGAATGTGCACTATTTTAGGAAGCTGTCATGTCAATTTGAACTTTTCTGGCCCAGCGGTTCTTGAGAAGATTTTTAAATGACCTCACCCTATTTTTTCCCCATTTTTGTGATTATCTTCCCTTTGAAGGGGGCATAGTCCTTGATTTCATCAAACTTCAATCCCCATCATCCATGGATGATTTGTGTGAAGTTTGATTGAAACTAGTCCAGTGGTTCTGGAGAAGAAGTTGAAAATGTGAAAAGTTTACAGACAGATGGAAAATGGGTGATCAGAAAAGCTAATGAGCATTCAGTTCAAGTGAACTAATATATGCTTTAAATACATTCAGATATTTTTACAGATTGTTTACAAAGAATCAATACAATATTTTTGAAATAATATTAAAGGATTGAGATGGCAAGGATGAGATATAAAAGAAAGGAATTTAATACTAATATTCTTTTGTTGTTGCTTTAAATCAGGAATCCTCTGAGGATCATTCCTGACAATATTTATCTAGGTAGTTTATGATGACACACCTGTGAAGTAGTTTTAGCCATACACTTATGGGCTGGAGTGCGTCTGTCATCCAGAAAGAGGGGGGCTGTCCAGTGGTCATAATTTGTTTCCAGGATGTACCAGCTATTAGCCTGCTTCATCTCCCATACATCAAGGGCCTTCTCACGGGACCTGGTGATTACACAGCCCTAAAGAAATTTATATTTTATATATATAATTCACCCAAGATATTTTTGAGGACTGCAAAAACTTTATGCCTGGCTAATTTTCTTGACACATTTTGTGGATAAACAGCATTTGAAAATCTAAAAATCCTTTTTCCTAAATTGATAATGTATTAAAGCTTTGCAGTTTATAATGTGTCAATTGTCCCACCTTACATTATATAGTATAAAATCAGTAAACATTAACATACTTTCATTCCTGATTCAGCAGGACTGGGGTCAATTACATTGAAATGTAATTAATTAAATTACAATTACTTCGTTATTTTCCTCAATTATATTAAATTAAAATTACCATGTAATTGATTATAATTGCTTTGCAAAAGGAATTAAAATTCAATTTATTTATTCACTCAAACCATTGGTACACTGGTATATGAGGTACATAACTATATATGTTAGCATTTACACAAAATTTTCAAGTGTATAAGTATATAACTAATACATGCACATGTATGTACAATAAGTAAATTAAAAAAAAATGAATGTACATTAATACAAAAGAAAGGATGAGTTCATAATGCATCAAAGAAATTTAAGAATATAATATATAAACATGTTAGAGAGGACAGCAAACTAAATCGAATATTTTAGAAATAAATATACCTAGTTTTTTTTTTAATGTTTGATGTTGTCATTAATTCTTTATATTTCAATGTATTTGACACTTGATAATATTTAGGAGCCTTTCTTTTCATAAAGTGGTTAAAGACTTACATTCTAAGATAACATGATATTTGTGGGCTAACCAGTATTACAGAGGGTGGGATTTCTATCAATTAATGGAATTCCATACCACCTACTTAATTCAGTTGGAAAATGGTGAATCACTGTTCTAAATTTAACAAGTGGTTTCCAAAATTTTTTCAAAAGAATGCTCAAGTATTTTTCAAAGCCAAAATTTTGCTTAAAAATTTATAGATTTGGCCCTTTGATGAATTATCTATATCATTTGTCCACTTCTGTATAAACTGGTCTTTTAGTCTTTGTTTAATTACAGTAGTTATCCATTTGACATGAAAATTACAGAACATTGTCCTGTCCAAATATTAGAAAAACCACAAGAATCTAAAATATTTTGCATGAAAGCAATCCACGAGTTCACTCTCTCATTATTAAAAATGTATCGACAAAATGAATATCTATATGCAGTAAAAAAGTCTTATTTTCTTGGCCTTGAAACATTTTTGCAAAATATGAAATCATCCTTGAAAAAAAACCCGACCTGATTCACCTTGAACCATATATGATAGCTTGCTACTTTTCATGCACAACATTTATTTCAGAAATTTTATATGTACTCTTTCAATAACATCTAAATTTTTGTACCTCCAAATTTCACAGCCATAGAGTAGTACTGGCACAACAACTTTATCAAACAAATCAAGCTGATGTTCTAATGGTAAATTGTCTTATTTTTCTAGTAATGCCATACATGGCTTTCAGTGCCTGTTCAACTAGATGTTTTCGGCTTTACAAAAACCCCACTTCTTGAAAATACAATACCTAAATATTTGAATTCATTCACTCTTTCAACAACAATATTGTTGTAATAAAATATATTTTTAGGCTTATTGCCTTTCAAGAACACTAATACCTTTGTTTTCTCTACATTTACATTCAATTCCCATTGAGAACAATACACATGGAACTCGTCTAATGCTTTCTGAAGGTCTTCTGTGGTCTCTGCCACAATAACTGTATCATCAGTGTAAAATAATATAGAAAGCTTTGTGTACAAGAACAACTCATCTTCAGTAGACGAACTAATACTTTGTAACCCAATAATATTTTTTTTCTATCAAAAACTCTTCTAAGTCATTAATATAAATAGAGAATAAAAAGGGGGATAAGTTTTCACCTTGGCGAACTCTGAAATCATAACAGAAAAAGTCAGATGACTTACCTTTAATACTTATCTTAGGTTTAATTCCTTTATACATATTTCATATAAAATTATAACATTTTCCCTTAATTCCATTTTCTGATAATTTATACCAAAGACCGTTTCTCCAAACTGTATCAAACACTTGCTTAAAATATACAAAAGCACAAAATAATTTTTTCTTCCTACTGAGTAAAGTTTATGAGAAAAATTGCAGAATTAAAATATGGTCCAGAGTAGAATAGTTTCTTCTAAAACCTGTTTGGTTTTCATTGATAAGATTAATTTCAATTTCAGATGCATAGGTCTTTAAGCTCTTGCTTAAAATACTCGTAAATAGTTTACTAAGGCAGCTAAGCAGTGTAATTGGTCTATAGTTTTCTGGCTTGGCGAGGGTCACCCTTATTCTTGAAAATGGGTTTAATGATTCCCATCAACCATTCATTGGGAACAAAACCACTGTCATAAATCAAATTGAATAGATTTTTGTATACTGGTTAGAATACTGAAATTTGTCGTAGAAATATGTTAATTAATTACCAAATCATGTCCTGTCGCTTTATTGTTTTTAAGTTTCTTAACAGCTTCACCAATTTCTTCATCTCTGATCGGGAAGTTTAGAAATTCATTGGATATGTCAGTATGTGTATCTGTTAAACTTTCAGTGTTTTTTACCTCTTCTTTGCATTCATTAATACCATTCAGAAAATAAAACATATTATAGATATCTACAGAGCATGCATTGTTTTTACTTTTCACATTAAATATTCCAGTAATCTCTGGGGTTACTAGAATGTAAGTTCTTAAATTTTCACTTGATGTTGCTCTTATAATATTTAATACATTTATCCATTGTGTTCTTACAGATTTTACTCAATGTCCTTAGAATTTCTTTGTTTTCAAATGTTTTACATTTAGAATATATCCGCATGGTTGAATGGAATTTTTTCCTTGCCAATCTACATTCGTGGTTAAACCATGGTTTATTACGAAGTGTTGTGGATAAATAGTACCAAATGTTTCTTTAGCTGCGTAAAGAAAACCATTACAAATTTCAGTCGTTATTTCAGAAATATTACTTAGGTTAAATTACAAATTACTTTCTCAAATTTTATTAGCAAACCAATTGTGGATTACATAATCATATGCATGAGTAATTGATACATGGTACATATCTTAAGTTACTGGCTCATTTATTTATTACAATTTATCATCAAGAGTTTTACAAATGTACTGTCATTTAAACAGCATCTGTCTGGATGAAGAACTTTGCTAGCCAGCAATACTGAATAGTCTTTTGATTGGGGGCAGAAGTTGTAATTAGGCTTAGATATCTAATATATCAGAGATGTTCTCAGTCAGTTTTGATCAGCTTAAAAAACACACTGCCCTAAAAAAGAGAGAGAGAGAGAGAGAGTAGTGTTTTGTTTTTAGAAAGTACATATCATAAATTTGAGTCATATTCCCTTTATATATATTTTTCTTTCATGCATCAAATAAAATTGAACAATATAATATGAAATGAAAAATATTTTATGCTAAAACAAATATCATGGTCCTGGAATATAATTGAAAGTAATTGTAATTGAAAAAGTCATTGAAATTACAGGGTGTCTCCATCAAATAATTAAATTACAATTACTTGCAATTAAAAAATGTTCAATTACAAATTACGTCCAATTACTTTATAAAATGTAATTAATTATGGTCAATTGCATTTACTTTTTCAATTACCCCAACCCTGCGACTCAGTTAGAAAGGGTCTTGCAGAGAACTAATTCCTATATTACATGTACTAGTGCTCTGTTGTTTATAATGACAGAGAAGTGTGATTGTTCTTTTCCTGAATCTGCATTTCCATGTTCAACTGCAAGATTACTAAATGTATGTATGCATAAAATATGAAAGCTCTATGTGTAGTTAACTTAGTGGGATGATCTCCTGTAACCCTGACCTTTATCCTCATAACCAAAAAGTCTGTAAGAAGCTAACTTTAATGATCAACTATCTTTATTTAAAATATGAAAACTTTTTTTAAAACAAAAAGATATCGAATCACAATGAAAGAGATGATGAGCAAAAAAGACAGACACCCATAATCTATATTTGTTCTCCTTCAGTAAGCAATTACCTTTCTGTTGAAAACTCTGTTAAATAATGTGTCACACTGAAAGTGTATTAATTAAAGTTGAAGTGAAGGTCTGCTGTGATCTTTGATCTGACCACAAAATCTATGGATATTTTTCTTTTATGAATTGTTTATGTTGAAAACTTTTCAAATTTGTTCTGTCACAATGAAAGCATAGTAAAGCTAGAGACTGAAGGTCTGTTATGACCTTGTCTTTGACCTCATGACACCAAAACATACAGATGCCATCTTTAATGGCTAACTACCTTTGTATAAAGTACAAATTTTCATTGAATACTACTTAAAATACTGTGTCACAAAAAAGTGATGACAGACATACAGATGGACGATGTGATTTGGACAGGGCTTACAAATTTTTAATTCAGGGCCATAAAAACGAAATTTTCTCCAAACTCATATTTCATGTCTAAGAGTAAAAGAGCATTTTAAATATGTCATGTACAGCATTTTCACTATCTTATTGTCACTCCCAGAAGCCTTAGTAACTAGGTCAGGGATCATGAATTCTACAAATTTGGTGGCAGTTTTCCCATTCTTCATAACCATTTTATCCCAATGCACCAAAGCAAGGAGAGTGATTTTACTAAATAAAACAAGTACTCTGTCCCCTACCATCCCCAATTGCAAGTCAAGTCATCTGGTATTCTCCAAGGTTCCTGGAATTCCTCAAAATTCATCATGTAAAAGCAAAATTTGAACTTAATTTGTAACCTGACATGATAAAACAATGTACTAAATATCAAATGAGTAAGCATTACAAATAATATGTGGAAAACTGAGTATTTGCAGTAATTTTCCAAGTCCAAGGACCATAAGTCACCAATAAATAAATGAACCAAAACAGAATTTTAACTCAATCTGTAAATTGTCATGGTAAAGAAATGTATCAAGCAAAACCAGAAAGTGCCAAAAAATGAATATTTGTATTTATTTCTTAAGTCCAAGGGCCATAACTCAGCAAATCAATGGATCTTAACAAATTCAAACATGATCTGTAACTTGTTATGGTAAACCAATGTACCAAATACCTAATAAAAATCTGCAAGCATGACAAATCAAGAACTGTTAGTAAAACTGATGGATGATCCCAAAACTGTACCTAAGCAATGAACTACTTCATATGACGAATGACTCACACAATGATCAATAACTGTTGAAATATTGTTGAAAAGAAGTTTTTTTTAATAGTTGAGTGAATGACCTCGAGAAACCTTTGTCTGAAAGTCATTTGCTTATTACTTATTTGTGTGATATATGATCAATACCTATTCAAACACCATTGAAAATAGAATTTTTGCCTTATATCCTTATATAAGGTATATGTTCTCAGTGACCCTGACCTTTCCAAAATGACCTTGGTCCAAAATTCCTGACCCAAGGAATATTTGTAATCAATTATGATCAATTTATGATGAAAGGTTTAGGAGATATAAACTCAGACAGATGGAAGGACAGACTCAACAGCAACTACCTGGTATATGAAAATTTTTCTGGGAACGTTAAAAAGTGCAGAAAACTGATCATATGTGTTTTAAAGTTCATGGGTCATAATTCAGCAAAAAATAAACAGACAAGAACAAAATTCAAACTTCATCTGTAACTTGTCATGGTAAAGCAATATACCAATATCAAATTAATATCTGCATGCATGATGAAAATAAGAGTTGTCAGAAGACAACATGCTGGGACGCTACTTAACTTATCCCCATTAGTACAAAAGGTTAGTCTTTGACAAGTAGGTCAAAGTCCAAGGTTACTTGGTCAAAAGTTTTGATACAATATGATGAGACATCTAAACACAAAATATGAAACAGCAAATCCCTATACCCCTTGGTTCAAATGATATAGCAAAGGTTAAAGTTTTTTAAAAGTAGGTCAAAATCCAAGGTCAATATCTGGTGCTAAAGAAATACCTTGTATTGTGGCATCTGTATGTGAAATATCAAAGCCCTATCCTCATTGGTTCAAAAGGTATAACCCAGGTTAAAAGATTTTAAAAAGAGTTCAAAGTCCAAGGTCATAAAGTCAAAAGTCTTGGTACCAAAAGAAAGGTTTCTTCATAAGGCATCTACATGTGAAATATGAAAGTCCTATTCCCATTGGTTCAAAAGATATAGCCATGGTTAAAGTTTTAGAAAAGTAGGTCAAGTCCCCCCCAAAAGTCACAAGGTCAAAGTCTTGGTAAAAAAAGACCTCTTCATGAGGCATCTTTATGTGAAATATCAAAGCCTTAACAGCCTTGTTTAAAAAGATATAGCTCAGGTTAAAGTTTTATAAAAGATGGTCAAAGTCCATAGTAAAGGTCACTAGGTCAAAAGTCTTGGTACCAATAGAAACATCTCTTTATGAAGTATTTATATGTGAAATATATAAACCCTATCTCTTTTGGTTTAAAGACATAACCAAGGTTAAAGTTTTTTAAAAGTAGTTAAGAGTCCAAGGTCAAGAAGTCAAACATTTTGGCACCAAAGAAAGCATTTACCTGTGAAATATCAAAACCCTTTCTCCCTTGGTTCAAAAGATATAGCCAGGTTAAAGTTTTTTCCTTAAAGTGTGGTGCTGATACTGACACCAGGCTCATGACAACAGCTCTCTGGACAGTTATCCCAGCAAATAAAGGGAGCAGAAAACTGATTTACCAGACTGACAGACAGACCGATGGACTACAAACCTAAATTCCCCTTTGGCTCCACCAGCAGAGGACTAAAAAGTATCATCACTATTTTACTTAGTTAGCTCTGCCCTAAAGCCCTATAATGAAGGGCAAGGAATTTCAATATTTTGGTAGAGGGTTACATGCTCTTCATAATCATGCAGAAAGTATTTATCTACAATAATAGTAATCTTGGTAAATGTATAGACTTCATTAAAAAAAAAATGCATGGTACTGACTAGGGCAAAAGAAAATTGATATAGATGTAAAACTATCTAAAAGTGAATTACTTTACTTGTGGGGGGTGTTAAATTCCATGTTTTCAACAGAAGACATTGTGCATACACATGGCAGTAACTTCTGTGATTATGATTTTTTTTGTTTTTATAATTTACAAATAGTAGGTATTTGCCAGTATTTGTACAATAACAAAATATTTGGCAAACTTAAGCAACTGTCAGAGATGATTTATACAATATAAATGGAAACGTTGCATTGTCAAGTTAAAAACATTAGCTTGATATGTGATATACATTTCTTTAAATGCACCTACTTCTGATTTAAAGTCAGTATAATAGATGCACACTTTACCACATGCATTTTCCTTAAAATGCTGAATTTCCTATCAGTGAACTAGAAGTAAATTTATAATTCGTGAATTAATTGATATGTCCACAGAATTATTATCTGGTTTGAAAAAAAAAATCAATTCAAGAAAGAAATAGCCAGGTTGCTTTAAAATATGCTATCTATGATGGAGACAGTAGTATCACTCATTTGCTACCATAAAGAATTTTGAGGAATATCTACTGGGAAACCTGTGAGAGGTGGTGAATACACAAAGGAGGTACCATCTATCCACAGTATGCAGAAGAAAATGACAAAGTTCAGCTATTTGTAACTTTCTTTTAAAAAGTCTGAGCAAACTCAAAAAGTCACTTGCACATCTTCAATGTGTCTATAACAATTACACAAGGTCTGAAGGATACCAAGTCAAAATAAAGTAGGTACTGTCTATCTAAAAGATGCTGAAAAATGACAAAGTTCAACTACATGTATATTTTTCAAAAAACAACTGTGCAAAGTTTGGTGAATATGACACTAAAGGCAAGTGAGGAGCTGATTACAGAAAGTTGGTAACCTATATGAGGACCCCCACCTGGCATTCACCATATAAGCCTGATGCACATTGTGTAACCCAGCCAAAAATAAATAAAGACTACAGTACTTGCTCACCTCTCAAGATTTACTACTTACTTGCACCACTCTCAAGGCTTACTACAGTACTTGCACATCTCTACAGATTTACTACAGTATTTGAACCCCTCTCAAGGTTTACTACGGTATGAGGATGTCACGTTTACAAAATTTTGTAAACGTTTAAACGAAGCATTGTAAACGAAACGTTACCGTTTAAACGAAGTGTTGTATAATTTAATAAAATAAAATACGCACAGAATTTTAAGACCCATTAATGACCATTATGTTTGTGTTTCAGTTTTCATCGTTCTATGGACGATGCAGAGATTGTCACCGGACGTTCCGGAGTATAAATATAAGACAGAATAAAATACACGAACATAAATATCCGGATAGCATTTAAATTGAATTCAATTTTATTCACACTGTACAACATTTGCACAATACAGATCACAAATTCACAATAAACTTCATTTTTCAAATTTTCATTTCAGTGATTTCACATTAGATTGTCCAGAGAGGACAGAGCTGGTGCCGCGGCTTCTTCCGTCGGTTCGGTTTTAACATGGACTTCACGTGCAGCCGGTGCAGCGCAATTCACTTTATGTTTTAATCTTTTATTCAAAAAGATCAGTTTGTCCAGGTTCTCAGCGTCAAGGGAGGAGCGCAGTTTTGTAACAGTTCCACCCGCAGTGGAAAAGACACGCTCAGAGGCAACGGACGTTGCCGGTGTGCATAGCAAATCCTTTGCGAGACTTGCTAATTTTGGAAAATTAATACGACTGGTTTTCCACCAAGTGAATGGGTTGGTATTTGTCGGCGCACTTTTTTCAGATAGATATAATTCGATCTCTTCATCTGAAGTGGAAGGGGTAATTTTATTCACTTGAAATAATTATTCAAATAATTTAGATTGTAATTTGAACCCTGCAAAATTTGTGCCACATATATAAGACATCGTTTAAACGTTTAGGGATTTTGTAAACGTTTACAGCCCAAACACGAAACGTTACCGGTTACACGTGTACACGTGACAGCCTTACTACGGTACTTGTGCCCCTCTCAAGGTTTACTGTGGTACTTGTGCCCCTCTCAAGGTTTACTGTGGTACTTGTGCCCTTTTCAAGGTTTACTACGGTACTTGCACATCTCTACAGATTTACTACGGTACTTGTGCCCCTCTCAAGGTTTACTGTGGTACTTGTGCCCTTTTCAAGGTTTACTACGGTACTTGCACCCCTTTCAAGGTTTACTAGAGTACTTGCACCCCTCTCAAGATTTACTACGATACTTGCACACCTCTCAAGATTTACTACGGTACTTGCACACCTCTCCAGATTTGTTGCCTCCAACAATGAAGTATGCTGGAGCCAGCAATTCAGTTTTGGAGAGCATCGTCACAGCCTCCTGATAAGATCCAGCATTCTGCATTGTTTCTCTGGTCAGAAAACCCATCCATTTCCCATTCCTGATTCCAATAATCCATTCAATCACTCCTGCAGGAATATTTAATTGGAAATAATTATTGAATAAGTTTGTGACTATCATTAATTTTGATCTATGAATCTATACACAATATTTTTAAGTCCTGCATTAAAATCAGATCTTACAAAATAAAGTCTTACCAATATATCCACCATCTACATTGAATCTTTCATTCATAGACAGTGTGAAAGTTCCCTAAAATAATGCATATTTATCAACACATAAGGAACTTTAAGTAGAACAAAATGAAGTAAGAGGTTCAAGATTGTGTCATTGTATTAGCTTCCACACTACGGAATCTTAGAAAAATTTTGAATTACTTGACAAATTCAAATGCACCATTAACAATAAAGATGTAAATATTTACTGGTTTTACAGCAGTCAGGATGCCAATATATCCTGCAAAATTGACAGACTTGAAGACAGTCTTTCCTGCCTTCTGGAATTCCAGATTTATGATGGTAGGACGCAGGACATCTGTAATTTCCCATGTCTTGGTTCTGGTGTCCCAACTACAATAGAGCATTGCAAATTCAACAAGTGACCTATTAGCCATATCATTCAACTGAGTCACCTTGGTCCTGCTGTTGTTCAGCTATTTTGATGTTTGAAAGATTATTTTTTCAATCTTTGTTCCCATAAAAAATTCTGACCCAATATTGTGGCCCCAACCTAACTCTAAAAATTCATAGGATAAACAATCATGAATTCATACAACATGGGGATGCTGCAACACCAATATGCCTAACATGACCTTGATGTTCTGGAGAAGGTCAAAAATTATAGTATGAAATCAAACTTGACTAAGAATTCTATTAACAAAATATGAAAGTTCTACTATAAATAATTCTGGAAATATTGAAAAGGTTAGGGTTTCTTAAAAGCAGGCAAAATTCCAAGGTCAAAGTCACAAGGTTAGAAACTTTTGTATTTAAGGAAAGGTCTTGTCACAAGGAATGCATATTTGAAATATGAAAGTCCTATCCTCACTGTTCAAAAGTTATAAGTAATTAAGTCAAACTCCAAAGTTTAAATCACAAGGTCAAAGATTCTAAAAAGTAAGGCTCTATCTGCATATTATGAAAGGTCTACCTTAAATAATTCAGAATATATTGAATAGGTTAGGTTTCCTTAAAAGTAGGGTCACATGGTTAAAAACTTTGGTACCAAAAATGGTTTTGTCACAAGGAATGTAACATCCCTATCACTCATCATTCAAATGTTATGAACAAAGTTCAAGTTTCTGACAGAATGACAAACAGTAAAAAACAATATGTTCCCAACTACAGTTGCAGAGGCATTAAAAGAACACTTGGATCCACACAATTTGGGAACATTCACATTTGAATATGATTTAGTATGGCCCTGCTACTCTTGAAAAGAATTAATTTAAATATATTCCTTGTATATTTTGACATATTGCAGCTCTCCTGAATTGAACGAACTTAAATTTGAACTACCTGAAAATACTTGAATATCAATATGACTAATCATGGCTCTGCTGTTGTTGACATGAAGAATTTTAAAGATGTTTCCCAAAATTTCCTGGTAAAATGATGAGATGAAGATTTTTAAAGATGTTTTCCTATATACTCCCTGGTAAAACTTTGTTTGAATCCCCTATTGTGGCTCCACCCATATCTCAGCTGAGATTCGGCTTGGCTGGATATTAGGACTGACGCTTTCACTGAATCTTAGCGCAGTCCTTCATAATTCATGTCTGGAAATTAACTATGAACTTTGGCCAGTTCTACCAATTAAAGCGCATTAGATGACATTGCCACTTGCTTCAAATAAGTTATTTAACTCAGTGGCGTAGCTGCCATTAATGCCAAAACGCCTGGACATACACATCCATTTGACAACTAAAAATGATTGTTAAATTTTTTATTTTATTATGCATGATTTTATAGCTAGAACAACCCATATATGTAACCTAAAAAGCTTCGCCCCCACCAGGGCTTTACCCAAGACCCACTGGGGGCCTTAAGACGGCCCCCTGACTATTCTGGATTTGTCACTATGCGTACACTTTACTTCAAGGCTAGCTTCGCCACTGTGACTTCTAGACAAACTCTGCATCACTATTCATGCTGCATTACTTACCATCTAGGTATGCAAATTCCATAATAAAAACCATCACTAATTTTTTCCATTCAATTGATAACTTCCATGGTGCAATATTTTATCTCCTGATACTGAAGAGTTCCTATAGTCCATTTTATTTAATTTCTAAAGTGCATGTCTTCACAAACCTACTATATATTGGCAATTTAAAAGTACAGATGATAGGAACTCTTCAATTTTGGGAGATTACGCCATGGAAATAATCATTTGAACAGAAAATTTTGTGATAAATTTTATTATGGAATTTACATACCTAGAGTGTAAATAATGCAGCATTAATAGTGATACAAAATTGGATTAATATCTTATTTGAAGTAAATAGCATTATCACCTAGGTGCACATTATTGCTAGAAACAACCGAAGTTGAATGTAAATTTTCAGACATGAATTATGAAGGACTGCTCTGAGATACCACCAAGGGCCATGATTTCAACAAAATTTTTAAATAACCTCAACCTACCTAGCCTTTCAGACTATCTCCCCTTTTAAGGGAATGGACCTTCATTTGAACAAACATAAATCTTCTTTACTTAAGTATGATTTGTCCTAAGTTTGATTTATATTGGCCTTGTGGTTCAGGAGGAAAAAGATGAAAAAGTGAAAAGTTTACAAGGACAACAACGACATACAATGGACAAATTTTGATCAAAGAAAACTCACTTGAGCCTTTAGATAAGGTGAGCTAAAAACAGCAGATGAATTCTAAAAAAAAATATACAAATATACTTCTCTCCATATAAATACAATATGCCAAAAGATTATCCAGAATCTACATTCAATATTACTTAAGTTCCCATGATCTCTGTTGTTTACAGTGTCATTCACAGTAAATGGAGTTACTTCCCTTTGTTTAATTTATAGGTTTTCCTGACTTTCTGATACCAAATACTTGGAACTGACTGGATATCACAAACTTTCAAACAAATTTATGGCATACAACTTTTTGGAATGAAAAAGTAATATATCAATATGAAAGAGATGAAGTATAGGAGAAACCTTGTCTTTGGGGTAAAAGCATACGTGTTTGTGTATTATACCCTTCAACTTACTACAGTAAAACTCATTTAGTACAAACATGGATACAGTGAATTTACAGTGATCAAATGAACTTTTTTCAATTCTCTGCAACATTTCTCATTTTAAAAAATCAGTTATAACGAATTCAGATACAGTAAATTTACATTCATCTATCACAATTATTGGATTGTTTCTCCTGTTGTCTTTAAAATTGAACATCCCTCTAAAATAACTCACAAATAATCATGCATGTGAATTAAAAATGAATTATAAGGAATAAACATCAACTGAAATACAGAGGTGCATCTCCATGCATTCATAAACGTGAAAAGTAAGCCCAGCATGCCAATAATTACACCCATGCCATGAGTGCTGCTATTATTTCATAAAATGCATCAAACCAAATTCAAAGTTTATCCTAATCAAATATGAATCCAATGTTAACAAAAAGGTTAGCATTTGCTTTCCCATCAAAAATGATATTCAATAATAAATTTAGTTTGATTGGGATTGTATTGTAAGATCTACTGATTTCAAACATTACATAACTTTAAGCTATAAAGGTTTCCATGATTTTTGTCAATTTTGTCCTTAAAAGTGAAATTTGCACTAATAATCAAAGAAGGTAATTAAGTGCAAGTGCATTTGTATTGGTCTTTAAAGAAATCTTCAATTTTATTCTATAAAGGATAAATAGAAGTATTCTACATTATATGTTTTGTAATTTGTCCTTCACATTCTAAATTTGTTATATGGATATAACAAATTACTGATATAATAGAATAAATCCGCTGGATACTGTAACTGAGTTTTACTGTAGAATATGGCTTCTACCATATGACAAACACAGACACTTAGACTGGATACACAGTGACAGCGAGAGAGCAGTGTATCACAGTGGTTTGTAGAGTTCCACCTGACCTCTGGAACTTTAAATATGACAGAAAGTTCTTTCATAGAAACTGTATTCAAAATAATTATTTTGCCATCTTACCCTAAGAACAACCCAAAGTCAAGATTTCTTGCATGAAACAGCTTTCCTGAAAAAATACAAATGTAAATTTCATTTATAACATAATTTGTTTTTGTTAAACACAAATGTCTCCCCAGCTCCCCAAATTGAAAGTGCTCCAAATTACACCTCCTTCCCTTAATGTATTGCATGATAGGGAGGAGAAAACACAAGCAGGAACCTAGACATTATGAACTGCACTTTGTGCATTGAGGAAAAAGAGGGAGAAAAGGTTCAACTTTGATATGACCAATGTCATTGCTGTATATGATACAAAAATAATGACTGTTATGCTGAAGTACATGTACCAGGAAAGTGAATATACCCTTGTACATGAAAAAAAACCCTATAAATACTCCTCTTTGATCCACTGTAAATTGTGGTAAAATATTAGATCCCTGGGTCAGAACAATGTGAGCATCAATAAATAATAATAAATATTGTACATACAAAATTTAAAAGCTATCTGATAAGCCATATACAAGAAATTAACAAGCTATTTTACACCCTCCATCCCCCTTGGATTCACTATAACTTTAACGATAAAAGTCCTGTCCTGATAATGTACACATCTGCAAATGGCATTGAAGTATTGTACAAAGAGCTAGGTACATAATGCAACAAAATCAGCCCCGTCTTCTAATTTCATCAAATTAAATACATAATATGCCAACAATATGCCATTGTCAGAACACATTAATTTTTCCATATATCTCATGTCATTTTCTTGTAAGAGTTAGTTGAACATAGCGTTGTTTCTTACAAAAACGCAGATAACGTCATTACATCAACGTTTATGAATAACATTTTGGAAAGCAAGAAAACTACTTCAAAATGCTTCTTTAGCATAGAAATTCAATGTTTTATATAAATGCTCTTGACCATCTCAATTAATGGGTCGGAATATATCCGATCCTGAACAGAATAGTAAAAAATATTGGTATATAGAATAGAGGAAAGCTTTGTTTTGTTTAAACCTTACAATTAAGAACTAGACCATAATTTGTTAAATACTAAGAAAATAATTCAATTATCCATGCATTTACTCCAGCCAGGACTATTTATATTTATCTATTTAAATGAAATTTCATTCAACAAGTCAACTTCTTTTCCAGCCTTTAACAAAAAAAACCCCAACAAAATAAACAAAAAAAAAAACAACAACAAAAATTCAAACTCCGTTTATTAGTACAGACAGTACATGAACTTCAGGGTCATTAAAAAATATTCAATATATGAAGATTTTACAAACAATATTGGAAGTATGGTCAATGACTTGGCTTCAAAATTATTATCTATATACCCTTTCTGATCCATATATTCATCAAGTCGGAGATGATATATACATTATATTTTAAGTAAATTTATAACTCTTGATAACCTGCTAATTAGTTATACTATCTAAACATTGCTAAAACAATTTAATTCATGAACCTAATCCCCCAAGAGAAGAATTGAACATTCAAATTCATTCATTACATCAAAAATCATCTATTTATTAAATCTATTATTAATTCTAGTATTCTATTATTTGAAATATTCATTTGTTTATTTATGCATCATATTGAATGATCCAGTAAATGGATATATTTTTTGACCCATACTGTATGTTGTTAATGTAAACAATGTTCAGTACTATTTTTAGATGATGCATATACTAATGCTGGATTAAGCTATATAACCTTATAACTGCAATTATTATTGCATATTTATGATTTTAACAGCAACAAACACACTTCATTTTTACATATCTATAGCTATACATGTTATAAGACATTATATGGGTGTACAGCTGTGCATCATACGCCTACCACATTTCATTCAGCCCAGTCGCCATCTGCATATCAATAATTTGAAAAACTGATATCTTTCAAAATGTAATTATTAATGAATGTATTATATCATTTTGGTTGCTAAAACAATCATGAGTACCTAAAGTTGTAATTATTTTTCTTATACCACCATACATGTCATTATCATACGACATCACTTCGTGATCTGTTCGCAAATGGCGAAACGTCAAAAGTATAGGATTAATAATTAGATTTTTAAAAAAAATTGAAATTGGCCACAAGCAAGGGCCAGAACGAAACATGCATAAATCACTTCATTTAAAGATAATTTTTCTCAAATTTGTTGCATTTTTTAGCCCATGCATGTGGCCACATCAAATTTTCTCCTAAAAGATGGAAAAAGTGAAGAAAATCGCTAATTATCGAAATTATAGATAGGTTTGAATAGTACCCACCATCATATAAGACCTAGATCCACCGATATTTTTGCATATATAAATACTTGGGATCATCATATATATATGGAATATACATGATTTGTTTTGATAATCATTCTTCAATTTTAAAGTATTTTACAGGGCCTAGTTATGTTAACTAACATACCTAGCTCTTTTCAAGTCTATCAGATAAGCCATATTGGAGAAGCATTCACAAGCTATTTTACATCCTCCACCCCTCTTAGTTCCACTATAATGTTCAGGAAAATAATTGGATCCTATTTTTACATTTAAATAAAATGGTTGGCACTTCATTTTACCAAAGAACATTTTAACCATCATATTATTGGCATCAAATATTAGAATGAAAATTATAAGCATAAAATCACTGACATCAAATAGAATGAAACTTTTAGGAATCAAATCCTTGGCATAAGACAGAAAGAAATTCTTAATGATCAAATCCTTGACATCAAACATGAAAATTTTAACCATCAAATTGCTCACCAGATGGATCCTCTGCCACAATGGAAGTACACACAGTAAACAATTCATAAAAAATGTTGTATAGCACTATTTCCCCTAAAAAATAAAACAATCGAATTGCCACACAACTGTACAATTTTACAAGTCAGGTGCCAGTACATTTTATAATAATTATGATCAAAAGGCCCACAGGCCTAAATAGTCACCTGAGTAGCAACAACTCTGTCTTAAATGTCCTTAGCGTTCCAAGATCCAGGTGAGTTTATCTTTTAAATTCACATTCTGTATTTTCTTAATATGACGGGTCCAGTGATCATGAATCCCACAAATTTTGTAGTAGTTTTCATTCTTCATAACCACATATAGTATTTAGTATTTTGCCACGGTGTACCAAAGTGAAAATTTCAGTTTTACTAAATAACATGAGTGTTGAAATTTAGGATATTTTTCTTAAGCCATGAGTTGTAGAACTTTACTTAAGGTGGTATCAGCCATCATCAAGCTGTGACATACTTTCTTTTGCATGATATGAGTAAAAGGTCTTAGGATTAAAAAAAGAGACAGAAATTAGATAAACAAAACAAGAGTCAGTGTGTAAAACATTTCCCAAAAATTTACTAAGTTCAATGGTTTGTAATTTTTTCAAACATCATAGAAAATCAGATAATTGTTCTGAATTGAAGTCCTTGCAATACGCACATCTCCAGGTTATTTACAAAGGCTTTACATTGAAAATTGGAAGAAGAGACAGATAAGCCATGTAATCACTTTGTAATATTTCCTTTAAACTGACTAAGTTTAACAACCTGTAATTTTCTCAACAAGAGGGCCATGTGCCACAATGCTCACTTGAGTCACCCTGGCCCATATTCAATGATTTTCTCTATATATTTGCATGTAAAACTTTGATCCCTTACTGTGGCCCCACCCTACTCACCTGGGTCATGATTTCAACAAACTTAAATTTGCAACACATCAGAAAGCTGCCATATAAACTTGAACTTTTCTAGCTAAGTGGTTCTTGAGAAGAAGATTTAAAAAGATTTGTTCCTATATTTTTGCATGTAAAAATTGGATCCCCTATTGTCATACTACCACCAGGGGCCATGATTTTATCAAACTTGAATCTGCACTATATCAGGAAGCTTCCATGTAAATTTGAACTTTACTGGACCAGTGGTTCTTTAAATTACTCCACCCTATTTTTGCATTTTTATAATTACCTCCCCTTTGAAAGAGGCATAACCCTTCATTTGAACAAAATTTAATCCCCTTCACCCAAGATGATTTGTACCAAGTTTGATTGATATTGGCCCAGTGGTTCTAGAGAAGATTTAGAAAGATTTTTTCCCTATATTTCTATTAAAATTTTTTATCCCTAATGTGACCCTACCCCCTGTAGCCATATTAACAATTTGAATCTGCACTATGTCTGGAAGCTTTCATGTAAATTTGAACTTTACTAGACTAGTGGTTCTTAAGAAGATTTTCAATGGCCCTGCCCTATTTTTGTGATTATCTCCCCATTGAAGGGGCATGGTCCTTCACTTGATCAAATTTGAATCCCCTTCACCCAAAGGATGAGTTGTATCAATTTTGATTGAAATTCTGGAGAAGATTTTTAAAATTTGTCAGTATATTTCTGCTATTTTGCCATATCTCCCCTTGGAAAAGGACATTGCTCTTCATATGAACAAATTTGAATCCCCTTTCCCAAGAATGCTTTCTGCCAAATTGGGTTGAAATTGATCCAGTGGTTCTGGACAAAAGTCAAAAATGTAAAACGTTTACAGACAGATGGACAGATGACAGACAAAGGGTAATCAGAAAAGCTCACTTGAGCTTTCAGCTCTGGTGAACTAAAGGTTGATGAAAATCAAAATCCTTGCCATGTGCACATTTTCAATATCCATACAAACACTCTGTAAAATAAGAAGGTCCTTACTTGTGGGAAGAGCCAGATGGACAAACCCTTCATATAACACTGAATTTCAAATAAAGAGGCAAATCTCTTACAAGGAGGTAGAAAGGATCAAAATTGCAGCATGATCTAGAGTGACCCACAAAAAAGCTACATAACAGGTTTCAGCTTGGTATGTAAAATAAAAATAAAAATATAACCAAAAAACCCTGAACGGAAGAATGTACAATCTGACATAGATGAACCATATGTTCTGTCTAAAGACGGACATATAAAAAACATCAATCACTTTTTTACTAATTAATCTAATCCAAGTTGAGGGCCTCTGATATGCAATAGGTATGTCAAATTATATCTTTTCAGTTATATATCCAAATCTACAGCAATGTATTATAAAATTACTGGGGACCAAGCATTCAACAGACTTTGTGACATGTAATTTGCTTGAATCTGTTATTTCAGTCAGTTACAATTTTAATGTTGAATTTGATATTGGGAAGTAAATTTACAATTAAAAAAATTGTATTTTGATGTCTTTTTGTAATTATTTTAGATATCATGCATGCAGAAGTTCTGTTCACAGACATTTCTGGTTGTATTTTTACAGACAGCAAGATTGTCTGTAGTCATACCTATAATCATGTGCTTTAATTTATGTTAAACTTCAATACCTAGTCCAGTCATTATATGGTGTAAAAAAAAATGTAACCCTAAGCATCAGTAATATGGATATAACTTATTGTTTGAGGATATATTAGCTTAACTTTTTTGCTGAGTAGATGATGATTCTGTAACAGTAAATCTTTCAAAGTGTGCTTTCGAGTTTTGATGAAGTTAATGGGACATTTTTGATGTTGTGTTAATACATGATACATGTACAATGTATTAGGTGGATATTTTCTTCGAAAAGACAATTATTTATTTTCATGACAAAATGTTACAAATTTGGAGCTCTGAAAAAATGTTGTCACATTGGGGATTTTTAAAAGTTGGCATGTATGTCTGTCCTAGACCCTGAACCCCTTGTACAAGGGTAGGAGAATTTAAAAGTTTTGTGAAGGGCTACATGCTATAGTACAAATCGTAATTATTTTTTACAGTTTTTACAAAGTTGTCATTCAAAATGGCTGATAACTTACAAAATGAAGACTGATGAAAAGTAGATGTGTCAGTATGATACGAATGCTCCCGCTGACATTCAAATTTCCAAATTATGTTCCTCATCACCTTTAGACATTAAATACATGTACCAAAATTGGTTGAAATTGGTTCAGCCATTACAGAGAAGCTGAAAATGTTCCAAAGTTTACAACCAACATATAATGACAGACAAAAACAGATAGCAATAGGTCACCTGAGTGAATCAGGTGACCTAAAAAGCTAGAGAAGATTTTCAGCAATTTTTGCTGTACCCATTTTGTATCAGCCCTCAACTGCAAAAAACATGAAATATACAATTTTGATCCCTTTTACTCCAAAGAGACTGTATACCAAATTCATTGAATAGTTATAAAGAAGTTCAAAATGTGCAACCCTTAATGCACATTAATGGATGACAACAGATGGTGACTGCTTGCAATAGTTCACATCAGGTGACCTAAAATGATACTGAGATAGTTACCTAAAGGTATTCCTGTTGCATTAGCTAGGCCTCTCATTTCATCTGCATAAGGTTGTGGAAGAGATTCATCGATCTTCCCCTGAATGAATATCAAGTTTTATCTCATACTTCTATCATAAATTATTAAAACCTGATTTTATTCTGATCTACTATGTTGCTATACTGGCATATACAATGTACTATAATTTTTAAGAAACCATAATGGCTAACTCTAAAACACAAATTGTCAGAAGTTGTATTGTAGTTGTGTTGTATGAACTATTATAGAGTTATAACTAATATACCACATAGACTGAGTACTCTGTCTGGAACACAATTGATGAATTCATGCACATACCGACTTGATCTTGACTTTTAAGTACACTTTATATTTCTCCCAATTCATTATTTTACTCATTTCTACAAAAGTACTAGATATCTATTTACAAATGCTACAAATGGGATATTATGCTCCACTCACCCCTTCATTGATAAGGAAGTTGATGACCTTTCCTGTAGCGTTCTCACTCCAGGATTTCGCAAAGTCAATGAAAGTGTCCACAAGTTTCTTTATCTACAATCAGACTGCATGTATACAATCAAGTGTATTGGTACATAATACTGTCCAACCAGGATTTATTAGCAGCATACCAATACTTAATTCTGTGCAACCAGCATTTAGCACACTTAATTCTGTTCAACTAGCAACCAGTTTGCTCTGGTATGACAAATCTGATGCAGTAAACAGTTCACTGTGTTCATGAACTGCACACACCAGTTGATCAAACAAAGTCAGTTGATTGAGACAGATTTTACAGTGGAACCTGTGTGACCAAGACCTTGACCAAATTTGATAATGAAAAGCACATTGTTTATTTCTAATTATCAAATAAATCAACACATGATTATTTTGAAATATCTTGTACAGTTGCCATTCAAACTGACATGTGCAATAAGCAAAAGGATGACCCCACTGTGGTTTGACACAAGTTCAATACCAGTTCACTTAATGTTGGATCAAATGACTCACTTTGGTCAGAAATGGGTACAATAGATATAATTTCAAAACTCTTCATGACGTCACCTTTCTGTCCACCACTATGGGAATTTTAAGGATCATCATTCACAACTAACCATCAATGGTAATGTTTAACTTTCCTACCTCCACCTTTTTGTCTTGACCAACTTGAGTCCATCTTTGGTTTGGTGGTAAGTCTAAGTTTATTGTGTACCATGGAACTGCATTTCTATGAAGTATATACATTTTCTAAATATATTTCACATCAGTGTAATCAGATATAATTAAGCAATAAATAGTTCTTTTTGTGAAATATAGTGTGATAAATCAGATGGTATGTTCATACCAATGACCTTGGCCTTTGCCAATTTTTCTTCATTCAAATTCACCACACATTATCTCTTAAGATCATCAGCTATATATTCTGCAGTACAGCATCATTCAGAGTATTTAAGATATTCTTAATATAACATTTGGATATTATTTCAAGGATAACTATTAAACATACATGAGCCAGTGAATGATATCTTTTATTAACAAAATCCACAGACATATTGGCAGACAAATGAACTGATGGTTCCATTATACCCTCACCTAAACTTATACAGTAGTCTCTGCGAGAGAACAGATCATTACAAAATCTAAAAGAAAATGACCCAGTCAGTAAGTTGCAAAAACACCTGTAAAATGAAAATATCCACAACTTATTGAATGTTAAAGAATCTCAATAAAAATAGCAGGTGCACAACTTCATTATATACATAATACAAACAAAGTTTGAATCAAATCTGTTCATCAGTTTTTAAGATACACTCTGAATAATGATAACATCCCCTAAAAATGGAAAAAAAAAAATATTCATGACACAATCGGTGTAGGCGCATCAGGTCTATAATGGCCATGTTTATTTCTGTAAGTTGAATTGAAGGCGTATGAATACCATTGGATTTATAGCCTGATAAATCCGACAAGTACCTAGTGCTTTTTATTAAAAAAAAAAAAGTAAATGTAAATATGTATATATATATATATATATATATATTAAAGATATCCTTTGGTCAAATTATGTCTACAGACAAATGAACAGATAGATGGACAAGGTGATTCCAGTATACAGTTTGGGGGGGGGGGGGGGGGGGGGTGTTACAACAAATGTTCTGTAAGCACTACATAGCAATACATGTCCCATACCTGCCCCAAGACAAGTCATATGCGTTAAATTGTCCCATAATGTTTTAATGGTCCAGTTTTTACTAAAATGTGTATTTTTGCTCTAAAATAGCATTTGTTGTCTATAAATGATTAATATAAATAATTATTTATTGATGTATAATATTAGATATACTATCAACTTTGTTCTTATCCCATAGATGCTATATATACTATACTTCATATTTCCTAAAATGTTGCCCAGTATTTTCTGAGAAGCATGCAGTTAAAAATGATTGTGTCCATATATGTAAAATAGTCCATGGGCAATAACAGAAAAAAAATCAGCTACCACTGGTCCTGAGTAATTCAATGTACTGGCATCCATGATTCTGTCATAGTTTAACATATCTAACTTTCAATGTATGTAAACCCACTTTACATAATTACCAAACAAAGAAAGAAAAAATATCAATGTTAATACATTTAGTTACAATACAATGTGAAATAAGTTATCTGTAATAATTTTATCAAGATATCTCTGTATACATTGAAAACTGATATGATTGTCTTTGTGTTGAATGCACACAGATACAATGTATCAAGTTTTATCAGATAAATTTTACAATGCTTGCAGCTTTCATCAGTTTTGAAAATTGATAACAGGCATCCATTTCTACAGCAACAAACTACAGTCCTGTTCCTGCAAATCTCAACCGTACAATACTGCAAATGTTCCCTGGCTCTGAACAAAGGCTATGATGTGCATTTACAATATCTCTCTAGTACATTTTTATAAAAATGTAATTAATATGAATTTTTGCAAATAATCACCTTATATAAAATGCATGCCTATGATCATGATGATTTGATTGATTGATTGTATATTGTTTAACGTCCCGCTTGAGAATCTTTCACTCATATGGAGAGATGTCACCATTGCCGGTGAAGGACTGCAAAATTTAGGCCTATGTTCAGCTCTTATGGGCTTTGAGCAGGGAGGGATCTTTAATGTGCCACACCTGCTGTGACACAGGGCCTCGGTTTTTGCGGTCTCATCTGAAGGACCGCCCCATTTAGTAGCCTCTTACGACAAGCAAGGCGTACTGAGGATCTACTCTAACAACCCGGATCTCTACAGGCCACAACATTCAAATCAAATGTTGATTTGAAAGTAATGGTATAGTGTTATATGTGTATTTTCAGATCTTATAACCTTTTCAAGGATTTTTGATTTGTGTGAGCTGATAAAATTTGAATTCAAAATTCCCTTTTCTTTCAGTGTATAGAACTTAAGGATAATGATAAAATAATTTGAATTTTCTAAATCATTTATGCTGAATACACAATTTAAACTTACTGAAACCTCTTTATAAATACAGTTTGAAGCTATTAGGCTGAAAATTGTCTTTCAAGTTTTTACATATAATTATACTCATATAATCATTGTGTATGAATAACTTGATTGTATTTTGTTTAACATCCCTCTTGAGAGTTTTTCACTCATATGGAGATGTCACCATTGCCGGTGAATGGCTGCAAAATTTAGGCCTATGCTCAATGCTTATCTTTAAAATATTACTTTTTAGTGTTAAGTATTACCATTAATAAATAATTCATTTGAAAAGAGTAACAAATGAATTGAGTTGCAGCATTAATAAGAAGCAGAGAGTAGGACTGAGGATGAATTGCAAGAGGTGCCAGACAATGAGGGTTAAATAAACCAATAAACTTACGTCTTATTAGGAGGATATGCATTGGAAATGCACGTTTCATTAAACTGTAAAATGAAACAGAAAATGAAATTGATATGCATACGTGTATATTGACCGTGTATATTATGTATTGATGTAATAACCACAAAAGCTGTAATTTCAAATAGATTATTAGATATAGGTACTAAAACTTACGGGTGGAAATTGACAATTTCCAAAACAGAACAAAACAGCAAATAAAAACGCGAGTGTCATTAACATCGTCATTTTTCTTGCATCGCCAAACACATGACTGATGACATAAAAAAACAGTGCACTCGTGACACTTGTGGAAATGAAAGTAGAGCGTACGAAAAGAAACGGTCGGTTAAAAACGGAGGAAATGGGAGGGAAAAAATAATTATTACTGTTCTAAGAAAAATTTCTACACACTAGAAATCCTTGTTAATTTACTTAATGGTATTCCTAGAACATCCTAATCATTAAAGAGACCTGTGTTCACATGGTTTAACCGAACAATACTTAGGCTACGTGATAAAAGTTTGACAGTATATTGTTCCCAGAGTTAACGTTCTTAATCTTGATACAAATTAACAAGTCATCCAGCCTGAGTAAAGATGTCGTCGCAGGTATGTGGGGTAACTTTTATAAGCCTAAAGGACAATGAATATAATCACCATTTTTCGTATCTCTGTGATTTTTCAAGTAAGTGTATGTTTTATTGTTTCAGACGTACGAGTTTGAGATGGTGATGACGTGCGAGGGATGTGCTGGAGCTGCGAAAAGGGTGCTGGGCAAGTTAGGTGGTTAGTGTTGTTTTTTAATCTGAAAAGCAGAAAGCTAGCGTAAAAATATGTTGCATTGTGAACTACATTAAACGGTTACGTTTTTTTTTTTTTTTTATTTTCTTTTAGCTCACCCGAGGCATCTTTTCTGATTAACTGTTGTCGTTATAACTTGTTACACTTTCGTCTTCTTCTCCACCCTTGGGTGAAGGGAATTCAAGTTTGTTGAAATGAAGGCCCATGCTCTCTTCAAAAGGGAGATCATTTTTAAAAAAGGCAGAAATGGAGTGGGGTCATGTAAAAATCTTCTCAAGAACCACTGGGCCCATTGTCGCAAGATGCTCTGGGCCAGAAAAATTGAAATTTACATGAAAGCTTCCTTACATAGAGTAAATGTAAGTTTGTTAAAATCATGGCCCCTCTATGGACCAGTCATGCAGTGGTAGAGCACTTTCTTCATAACTGGGAGGTATAGTGAGTTCGAGCCTGGCTTCTGAGTCTGAAGCTAGTACAACTTTTGGTATGTTTCCAATCAGGTTTAGTTGATGTTTTTTTTATTTATTGCTATTTGTTTGAAATGTTTAAACAGTTCTATAATATTAAGGATTAGATGATTTTTTATTTTTTTTTGCTACTTGTTTTAAATGTTTAATTGGTTCTATAAAATAATTAAAATTATGCATCTCATGTTTTGTCTTTGATGATAGTGATCCTGTGGCATATTTTAAATGTGTCTAACATATTTTACAATAAATTAAGTCACACTTTACATTTTTTACATCATGTTGTTTAAACAGATTTGTAATGTAATGATTCTATCATAAAAAAAAAATTGGGTTTGAACTGAAAGATGAAACCAGATCAACCGCAACCCACAGTGTTCGATTATTTCAGGTACCCATTGCAACCTGACTAATGATGTGTCAATGCTTTTGGATAAATTTCTTTGTTATAAATCCAAAATATACTGTATATTCAAAAACATCTTATAATCCAAAGATTATATACATTTCTAAATTCATTTGTATAGGATGTTTTATTTGAAAGTACATTAAATCTAAATATATCTCAATAGTAATTGAAAATATGAATGCAGTAGAATCATCATGGTATTGATGAGCTGAACATTGATTTTATATGAAAGATATTTTAAATATGTTCATAATCTTGAAATGAAAGTTGTTGAATTCTGAGATGTTTGTTACAGTAGGGACGATATATTTGAAGGATTCATCAATGTGTTGTATTTCGTTACGTGGTGGGTTATATTTTGGCATTGTAAAAATGAATAAAATTTGGGCAAAATTCAACTTTAGTCTTTATTAAATATAACATGTTTCATAAGAGTATGATCATATCAGTTGAATTTTGATTTCGAAAACATATGCTTAGGCTGTTTATTTCAACTGTCATTTGAGATTAAATAACCTGAGGTTAACTGGGGTGCAGTGAATTTTTTTAAGTTTTATGCAGTGAATATTTTTATCTGTATGAAAATATACAGATAATATGTCATCTGTATATACATATCTTGCCAGTATGACGTCACATGTGGGTATTCTGATAGTAGGTCGTCCCAAGCGGTGCCAGTTTGCTGATATTGTTTCCATAAAGCATTTACAGTGTTAATATGAACTCCACATTGCTTTTAGACATCCCAGTTTCCAGCATGCAAATGATCATTTTCAATCCTTGAGGTATCTCATTCAAAGTTTTATTCCAAAAAGCAATTTTTTTGTTCGATACATTGAATATTGTCAATGAATGCAAGAACTTCTAATTGATTACTAAGCATGTATCGCTTAGGCTTGTAACTCCAGAAAAGTGTGCTTGGTTGTTTTTATTTAACTTTTAAGTATACACAGTTTCTTTTTTCTGCTAGTGTAGCATTTTTAAGACACAGGTAGATTGGTAACAGATTTCATAGCCCTCTAGTCATAGAACAATGATTATGCAGTGCTCAGAGAAATGCACTGTCTTTAATATTAAAGAAAATTGAGAACAATAAACCTCACACATTAATCTTCAAAAAAAATTTATATTCCACAAGTCCTGACGCTGTTTCATTATTTTGGGTGTATATATAAGAAACATCAGAAACAGAAATTTCATGGTTAATCATATTTGTAATATGCAAGTATTCATACATAGTGCTGATTCAAGTTTGTTTAAATTGTGGCCTCCTGAAGTAGGGTGGATCAATGATAGGGAATAGAAAGTTTACATGGGGATTAGTATATAGGGAAACAGTTTTAAAATTCTTTATCTCAACAACAGCAGAGCCATGATTAGTTATATTGACATACAAGCTAGCCTCTACAGAGGTAGTTCAAATTCAAGTTTGTTCAATTCAAGGGCTCCTGGGGTAATTTTATAAGGGAATATACAGGAAAGAAGTTTAAACAAATTCTTTTCAAGAGTAGCAGGGCCACACTGAATCATATTCAAATGTAAAGGTTTCCAAGTTATGTGCATTCAAATATTTTTACCCCCCTGACTATTGTTTTGTCTGGACTGTTTGTCAAAACTTATAGCCTTGCTCATAAATTAAGGATGTCATATTTCACAAACACATTCTTTGTGACAAGACCATTTTTGTTGTATTTTTAACCTTTAGACTTAGATATTGGAATTTGCCCTACATTTAAGAAAATGTAAACTGTTCAATATCTCCTGAATTATTTAAGGTAGGATTTTCAAAATATATATATATATATATATATATATATATATATATATATATATATATATAGATTCCTTATGGTAAGCCTTTACATTTCCATACATGTAACCTTGACCTTGTGATTTTTACTGTGGTATTTGACCCAAATTTCAAAACTTTAACCTTACTCATAAATTTTTGAATAATGATGGATAGGGCTCTCATATTTCATACATGCATTACAAAGTTTCTAACCTTGTGACCTTGACCTTGGGATTTGACTTTCTTTTAAGAAAACCTAACCTAGGCAACATCTCTTGAACTATTTAAGGTAGGGCTTTCATATTTTGTATATAGAATTTTTGCAGCAGTACCTTTCAGTTGATACCATACTATTTTATCTTGTGACCTTTACCTTGAAGTTTAACTTACTTTTAGAAAACCTAACTTATTCAATATCTCCTAAACTGTATAAGGTTGAGAGAGATTTCATATTTTGTACATAGATTTCTTATGGCAAGACCTTTTAATGAAATCTTAACACCCCACCTCATTTTCAATATGTTGCAATTATCTCCCCAAGACTAAACCATTTAAATTCCCTTTATATAAAAATGCTATATCACATGGATATGAGTTAGCTAAAATTGGTTTAAATAGTGGTTATAGATTTAGATAAAATTGAAAAAAAAGTTGAAGATGTCACAATGATGTGGACATCAATGATAGAAAAGTTTGATTATGCAGATATGAATGGATTGTTACTAAAGCCTTAAAATAATGATTAAGACAGCATTACAGCCAGTCTTATTGTGCATTGTTAGCTATGTATGATACATTGTTGTGCATTCTCTAAATGTGTATAAACAATTAACAAATAACTTGGATTTTTTTTATCACACATATTTGTGCTAGCTGTACTTCCTCTTTTTTCAATCCTTTAGTCATTAACCCTATTCATTATTGATGGTATAAACAGAAGTAATATAACTACAGTACTGTTGATTGTATGAATTTACAGATGAGTCATGAGTCAGGTTTGTTCTAGATAATGTATTAATTACCACCAATATCATTAACACACACACACACACACACACACACACACACACACACACACACACACAGACCTGTATGGAAATCTCTACATTAACAATTCTATCCTTGTATGACTTGTCTACAATATCATTTTCAATAGTTGTTTTGTAGGATTTTTTTTTTTCATGTTAAAGAAATATATTTCTTTGCAAGCCTTTCTTATGAAGGATAATTATTTCATTTTGTCAGACTGATTTATTGACTCAAGAGTTGTCCATTCTTAGAATAAAATAGAAACTTAGATCAAAATGCTTCTACTTTATATATATGCAGATAAAGTGACCAATGTTGAGACTAGTGTAGAGAAACAAAAGGTCACAGTGACATCATCATTGACTGCTGCTGAGTTGGAAGACGTGCTTAAAAAGACAGGGAAGGAAGTCAAGTTTCTTGGAACAAATTAATCAACAGTAATTACAGGAGAAGTATGTTGAGACATTAAATTTTGTAAAATCAAATATAATAAAACAAGATATCTGTAAGTAATATATTCTTATCAATGTTTGTGTGATGATATGTTAGAAAATTCTTTTTCTAGATGTTGAATTCTTTGAGGAGAAAAACAGTAAAGCCATTCCAGTGCTGTGTATCGCATCAACATATTCAGTGCATAATCCCATTTATATAGTCAGCTGCTATCTAATAACTTTTTTATTACTGTGGTATGGGGAAATAAGCTGAAACTTATTTTAGATATGATTATAGTGGTATTTGTAATTCATTGAATTTAAAAATTTAGAAATTATTTGGTGAATTATATATTAATTTATTGTTTCTGGATATATTTTTGAAGTTTAGATGAAATTTTGCTTTGATGCTTGTTCATAATAAAACAAAAAAAAGGAATATGATTTCCTGTTTTGAGTGGACTGCAAGAGTGTAATCCAGATCTATAACTACATTTCTATTTACACGGTACCTCTGTATTGCAGAATGATGTTTTCAATTGGAGATTTTTGAGTTCTTCCATGTCCATGTTTATTCTGTATTTTAGTCAGGGTTGCATAATTTTTTAGGCACAGTCATTTTTGGGTTTATCATTTTAGTGTAAATGAAAGTGGACTTTAATTCTTTTCAAGCACCAAATTGAGGAAATTTTTTCAACAGAGGAGTGTTTTTGTTCCTTTTACCATAAAAGTATTGTAACCTACAAAGGTTATGTAAGCTTGTGATTGATACAGATTTTGAGATCCTTTTAAAAATGTTGATGTAGATATTAAAAGTTTGATCTCTATCACCAATTGATAAAGGAAAATGAAAACAATAGGCCCATGGACCACATCGCTCACACAAATCACCTTAACCCTGCTGTTCAGCTACTGTGATTTCTAAAAGATTTTTGCAATCTTTATTCCCATGAAGAAACTTGACCCCATAATGTGCTTCCAATGTCACAACATAACTATAATACAAGGTCACACGGTAAATCATGGAGCAAAATGAAAGGTCTTTCCATAAGGAATCTATATGTAACACATGAAATCCCTACCTTAAACAATTTTGAGGATAATGACTAAGTTAATTTTTCTTAAAAGTCAGTATAAGTTCAAGATCAAGATTACAATGTTAAAATCTTTGGTACCAAAAAGATTGATTGATTGATTGATTATTTATTGCTTTCCGCCACACTCAACAATTTTTCAGTTATCTGGTGGCGTCCAGTTTTTGTTGGTGGAGGAGAGAACCCAGATACAATGTACCTGGGAAGAGACCACTGACCTTCCGCAAGTAAACTGGCAAACTTGCTCACATAACGCCGCAGTCGAGAGGTACCAAAAAGAAAAGTCTTATCTCATGGAATATGAAAGATGTATCATTCACTATTCAAAAGTTGCAAGCAAGATTAAAGTTTTAAAACTTGGGTCAAACTCCATGGTCAAGGTCACAGGGTTAACCACCATAGTTTCAAATGGAGTTTCTTGACATAGGGAATCTTTATGTGATATATGAAACTCTACCTTGAGTAGTTCAGGAAGTATCGCTAAGGTTAGATTTTCTCAAAATCAGGTCAAACTCAAAGGTCAAGGACAAAAACTTTGGTACCAAAAGAAAGGTCTTGTCACAAGAAGTACACATATAAAATATGAAAATTCAATCACTCACCATTCAAAAGTTGCAAGCAAGATTCAAGTTTCAGACAGACATGATGAAAATAATAACCCCTTAGCCCTACTCATGGGGGCATAATAATTTGATTCGACAGAACTTGGGAACATTTGCATTTTTGATATGATTTAACAAGGTCCTGTTAATCTTGAAAAGAATTTGTTTTCATTAATTTCCTAAATATTTCCATATCTTTAATGAACTCCTATTATGGCCCTACCCAAAACTGAACAAACTTGAATTTACACAACTAGAAGATCCTTGCATATTAATACGACTAAATTATAACCCTGCTGTTCTTGAGAAGAAGATATTCAGTATATTCCTAAAAAACTTTGATCCCCTATTGTGACCCCACTATTGAACATGGTTTGATCTGCACTACCAGGGGATGCTTGTATATTGATATGATTAATCATGGTCCTTTGTTCTCGAGAAGAAATTTTTTTTAAAGATTTATCCTAAATCTAAAACTTTGATGCCCTATTGTGGTCCCACCCTATTCCAGTAGGCCATGATTTGAACAACCTTCAGACTGCACTACCTGGGATGATTGCCTATAAATATGAGTAATCATGGCCATGCTGTAAGATTTTTAGGTTACTTGTTGCTGAGGTGACCTATTTGCATAGGCTGTCGTGTAATTTTACATATTTAACATTTTCTTGAAAACTACAAGGTCATTTGTTACCATTTTTGGTGTGAAGCATCTCTAGGATAAGAGGAATTTAAATTCTGAAATTTATGACCTTACCACCTCAGGGGCACTGCCAAATATGCTAAAATAAGGCTATCTTTTTAGAAATCTTCTTCTCTACTCCCACTCATGTGGGAGGAAAACTAAATGCATGATTAATTTGTCCATGAAGCCCTCTATCAAGATTGTAAAATTCATGGCTCCTGGGTCAGGGGTTCAGGCCCTAAGAAGTGGCCAATATGACCATATAGAGAAAATGCATTAAATCTTAGAAAATCTTTCTCTACTTAAATATATATAATTTGAAAAGAACTATATGCAGAATAATGATGTCCATGAAGCTCTCAACCTAAATTGTGAAATTTGTGGCTCCTGGGCCATGGGTTTTAGGCCCATGGGCAGGGTCATTATGACCATGTAGTAAAAATATGTATTAAATCTTAGAAAATCTTCTTGGCTCCCATATATGTTTGAGTAAAACTAAATGTATGATTGATGTCCATGAAGCTCTCTACCCAAATTTTGAAATTCATGACTCCTGGTTCAGAGGTTCAGACCCTGGGGGAAGGGGGGCATTGTGGCCGTACAGTGAAAATATATTAAATCTTAGAAAAATCATCTTCTCTACTCACACATATATTTGAGAAAAACTAAATGCATGATTATAATGTCCTTGAAGCTTTCTACTTAAATTATAAAATTTGTGGCTTCTGGGTCAGGGGTTCAGTTCAGGCCATAGGATGGGGCGAATATGGTCATGCAGTGCAAATGTTTTAAATCTTAGAAAATTTTCTGTATTACTATTTGAGTAAAAATAAATGCATGATCATGATGTCCATGAAGCTTTCTACCGAAATTGTGAAATTCTTGGGTCAGGGGTTCAGGCCCTTGTGCAGGGCCAATATGGCTACATAATGAAAATGCATAAGAATAATTAGGGATGTTAAGATGATTTATCTGCATCAAACTATCATTTTTCCTTCTTCTGTATTTGAATAGGAATTGCATGTATTCTGAAAGATCATAAACATGTGCACGGAAGACTCCATTTTGAGGCTTATGAAAATATAGACTTTGATACTTGGGTGACCGTTAAGGCTCATGGGCCTCTCGTTAAAGATGCTTCCTATATACTCTTGGGTAAAACTTTGATTGACTATGGTAGCATCACCCTACCTACGGCCATGATTTGAATGCTATAACAGAAAGTATTTAAAAATATGTATTTAAACTTTTTTGGAGTAGTAGTTCTTAAGACGAGTTTTAAATTACCCCGCCCCATTGTTGGCGTTTCTTGGTTACCTCCCTTTTGGAGAGAGCACGACTCTTCATTTGAACAAGCTTAAATCCCCCTCACCCAAGGATGATTTGTTCCAAGTTTGATTGAAATTGGCCAAGTGGTTGTTGAGAAGATTCTAAAAAGGTACCACAAAATTTTCCGTAATTCTTAATTATCTCCACTTTAAAAAGGGCGTGGCACTTCATTTGAACGAACCTTACGTTTCTTGAGTGCAGTTGTAGCTGGAAGAAAGCGATGGCAGCTGGTTCTGTTGCCAGTGATGGAATAGAACACATTTATCGACGAATGGAGTACACTATCCACAGTCGAAATCTTGAGATGTTTATGTCCTGCTTGTGCAAGTTTCACGTCCAATCAAGAATTTTTCACTCGTATCGAAACATATTGGGTGTACGGGTAGCGTAGTGGTTAACGCACTCGCTTCTCACCGCTGCGACCCGAGTTCGATCCTCTGGATCAGCAGTGGTTTATGTGAGAGGGTATTGTGGTCGTCCACTCGGACACGTGGGTTTTCTCCGCGCACTCCGGTCCCCCCCCCCCCCCCCCCCCCCCCCATCAATGACCCCTTAACGCCAACATATAAGCCGACAAGAAGTATTAATATAGTAAGTTGTAGAACTTTGTTTATCGTCATAAAATAAAAAGAATATTGAGACGTCACCAGCTGTAGGTGATATGGGGGGAGAAACAAACAACTGAAATTTAAATGAAAAGTTAATCCTTTTCAATATTGCCACACGGGGGGCATGTATGCTTCCAAATCATAGAGAGAGCCTCCGTGGCTGAATGGCTAGAGCATCGCGCTCACAATCACAAGACCTCTCACCTCCAGTCGGCGCGGGTTCGATTCTCGCTCGATGTGAGAAAGTTTGTCAGTTGAATTTTGGAAGGTCGGTGGCCTCTTCCTTGGTACATTGTATCTGGGTTCTCTCTTCCATCAATTAAAAACTGGAGGCCACCAGATAACTGGAAAATTGTAGTGTGGTGGAAAACAACAATCAAACAATCCAAAACATTACTATTTCTTGTTGAATCTTTTGTCCCACATATGTTGAATTTGGAGGATTTCATGACCATCTCCAATCAAAATTTCAAATAAATATAGTTATCTGTTAGTTCATGAAATACATGATGAGAGTAGATTTTAAATATGAATCAAATGTCGGTCAAGTATTTGTGTGATTTTAACAAGTCAAGGATACATTGAAAATATATTATTTCACTTGACTCATCACGTCATAGAGTCAAGTCCGTATAGTCACGGGTAGACCGAATCAATAGTCAAAATTGTATATCCAGTCTCAGTAGAGAGTATAATGTGCACACTAAACTTTGCCATCATTGCAGCACTAACTCTACTGGTTATGTATGGCATGTTATTGTTTTAATTTGGACCTTAAAAAAACAAAACACATGAAATTCATTAGTCTTGTTTCCTTACTCCAAAATATATTACACGGCAAATGTGGTAAAAATCGGTCCAGTAGTATCTGAAATGAAGTCAAAAATGTTCGAAAGTTACGATGTGTGACGCACGTTGATGGACAGCTACACATAGCAATAGGTCATTTGAGGTGACCTACAGTAATTTGCAAAAGTAATTCAGACATATATTAAATCATATTAACAAACATGTTTGTGAATGTTATCCATGAATAACATAAACGCCTGAAGCAGAAATGTATCCGTATGTATCTACTTGTACCAAATGATGTATTCAGGATATGACTGATTTCTGTCGTAAACCACGAACTCTCGGTCTGCGAATGCGCCACCATTGGCTACCACACTGTCGTATGTTTCTTGGTGGGAAGTGCACACTTGGTTGTCGCACTTTTTACATGGAGGTCGTCTAAAATTCCCTCCTGAATTAGTCATAAATACATCCCCAAGACACATTCTAATGAGAAACATGGGATTTTCTCCGATTTTGTTCGATCCTAAAAAGAAAATTTTGTATAATAGACTACTTTATCATTCACAAGATACTAGTACTTGTCATGTGAATATTGAACACGTGTTTGAACAGTTACAGTTACTGGAAGTAATAAACAAATACATGTCCCATACCTACATATTGGTGGGATTTTGATGCAACCTCTGCCCCGTACACACCACAACCGACCCTTCCGTTTGCTGCTAATCGACTGTCTAATCCTTGAGAACATATCACATCTACATACTGGGCTTTTGTGCCATGGAAAAAGTAAAATTCGTTAATTTCTGAATAAGTATATTGAGTGATGGCTGGATCCAAGATTTTCATTAACTTCACAGGGCCTTTCGATGTATTTACTTTATCCAAAGGAACAAAATTTCCTTCGACATTTGCTTTTCGAAATAATCTTTGACATTCGTCACCATATTTTTGGTACAGATCCACGTTCTCTATTCGCTTGATACTTACGATATTTGAACCACTCATTGAGCTTTTTAGAGCAGCACTTATTGAGTTGTAAACCCGCTGATCCACAGTTTGTAAAGAGTGGACCTTTGGTTTTACATCCAAGTTCCAATCCTTCAATGTTTTCTTGTTAGTGTATTTTGTCCAATACATTGGTGTTCTTATATCTTCTCGGTATTTCCATGCCAACCAGGCTTTCGTACCACGTGGTGGTTCATTGTATTGGGAGGACTGTCCATGAGGCACTGGATGCCCAACGGCACTCGCTATGAAAAAATGTTACTGATGAATAAAATTATTTTGCATTGCGAATGGTTGCATTTTTGAAAATTACATGCTATTGTTTATCAACTTGTGTTGAAAGTAGATCATATTACATATGTTACCTTTTTTCCCAGGATTAGTCAATTCATCTTCAAATTCCTACAAAGAAACCAATTTTGAAAAGCAGTCTCATCTCTTTTAATATCAAAAAGAAGTTATGTTTATATTAGAAAAACACTGCAACTTGATATGCCTGATAATAGCAACGCACCTTCACCAGCTGTTTTAAGTCTGGACTTCCCTTATACAATACGATTCGTATTTCAGAAATACTGTATTTTGCTGAAAACTTTACAATTCCTGCCACAATACAAGCTACAGCGACGTCCAGTGGGAACTTAAGATTTCCAGTACCCAGTGCTGGGAACGCAATAGACTTGTGTCCATGATCAATGGCTGTTTTTAGACATCTATAGACAAATTCTTCCAGGACCTTAATGTTGTAAATTTGAATATAAGTTCTATCATACAAACACAAGGTAGACTTTCTGTGATCTACAAATGACATAAAGACAAAATGCTTACAATATCTGGCTGATTTGCAGTGTCTGTACTTTTTGAATACCATTGTAATAAGGCGCCATGAAACACTTCTGTGCATTTTAAGTTATAACCCTTGGTAACAGCAATAGTCCCATACGGTATTCTTCCAGGGCTTTTTTGTTGGAGCTCGTTCATGAGACTTTGACCAGCAGCAGACGCGAGGGCGGATGACGCCCCGGAATTCATACCGAGATCCTGTCCAATACTGTTGACAAGAACACCAACCTGGTATAGATGTAACGCTTTTAAAAATTTTGAAATTTGTACATGTTTAGTAAAACAACCCATAAGATCAGGAATACTAAGGAGTTTTTTATTGATTATATCCGAGAATTATAGTCATAATACTTGTTATGAGTGATAAACTCCTACACCGAAATAACCCGCTTATTTTAGGAGTACTGAGTGTATTGTATATTTGTGCAGCCTGATTAGTACGCTTTACATTTTGATCTGGCAGACTCCCTACTATGACGTTTACAGCGATTCCGCCGATGTTTCTACTGAACTTGACACGCGGTATTCCGGACGATGCACCTCCTTGTGTTCCCTGTGAACCTGGTTAAGAATGAACATATTGTTTATAATCTCAAAGACTATGAGGAATTATGATTCCGGAGCATTTGACCAAATATCGAACTAAGGTGCGATGGCAAACATTGAAGAACAAACAATGAAATGAAATGCTAATTTGCTTTATACCAATACGCACAACTTAATTAGAGCCATCTTAAAAAACAACTAACCTGATGGACTTTGACCAATTCCAAGCTCTTTCAACAGCTCCTGTAATGAAAGATTAGTGTAAGTGCTGATCCCGATTTTCTTAGGAAAAAAATCTTTTCAGAGCAGTAGGTCAACTAAACAAAAAACCCAACTTACTACGAGCACTACATTCTTGGGTTGCATGTCAATCGCTTTCTTTTTGAGAATTAGAGACAATTTAATGTACTCACTGAGTGCACCGTTGAAGAATCCTTGTTGCCATCATAAACCACAATGATGATATCTTTAATGTTGCTTTGATGTTTAAAGCCGAACTTATGGATACTCTGTACCATAATCTTTATCGCATCTTTCATGGGATACCCCAACGCGCCAATTCCTAATGTCGGAAGCGCTATTGATCCTAACGAGTTAAAGCTAGTAATTTCCAGACATTTACTGACAAACTGCTTTAGACACTAAAATGAAGAAAAAAAATGTATTCCAATATTTAACGAAAAGCAATGCTGTGTTATAACAAGGTATGCAATTTTACGACCACACCCTTCTAAGAATAATACACGATGAAAAACAGTAATTAAAACAGACGAACTCCTGAAGGATCTGATGATGATCCCCATTTCGGCAGAGCTCCATGAAACACATATTTGCATGGTAATCCGTATCCATTGGTTGTAACCAATCCTCCATAACTGATTCCACCAGCCGCAACGCTGCTGAGTTCCTGCTGAAGCCCAGGTCCTGCATCATTCAGTAAAGCCCGTGACAAAGCACCATTTTGAAGCTGCAAGTCTATTGGAGCACAATGAACCAAAACATCAGCCTAAATTGTAATAAACACAATATTTTCCCATTAATCTATAAAACTAATTTACAGTACTACAACGATCACCCTGTTTCTTATTTATATCTTCAATATTCATCAATATCACATCTCCCTAATTTCATAGTTAATATTCCACACCCAATCCCCAACCCAACAGTATAAAATGCAGATTCATAGCAACAGTCGAGTAAAGAGGGAAAGGCGAAGTCTATCGACATGACGGTGCTGGTATCGCAGTTTGTATGAGTATTGTAATCAAACGCATACCTCTGGTCCTCTTGATTTGTGGTGAGAGGGAACAAATGTCTCTCACATTTCCGGACATAGTCATAGAAAATTTTGCACTCAGTTGCCTTATCTATTCCCTATATATCTACTCTTCAAGGCCTTTTCAATGATCTGTTATATGGACCCCTTTCTAAACCTTACGTTCAACGGTAATCAAATAGGGCAACTTTCCGATTGTCGTTCGCTGGACTCAGTTTTCAATTTCAGTGGAGGCCGCCTATCTTATTACATGTTTAACTTAATATACACCTTTTCAGCTAAATATTGTCCTTTTGATATTCATTTGTAAAGAAGAATGAATGATAAATTTTAATATATGATGCACACAGTCTCTCACTGGGGCATGGGTCATTGACAGGGACAATCAATTACGCAATCATGCTTTGCTCATAATATGCCCATATTGTCATTATGCTCCCTGGTCGTATGCTAGATAATTTTTCACTATATGACAAATTCTCTCTTGGCCCAAGGCCTACGTTATCTTGTTCTTAGCTACAGCAAAATAAATGAGATGAACGGAAAAAAGACAACAGTAGATCATCTGAGAGACTCTGATGTCCAAAATACAGCACATGACTCTACATCACCAAAGGTTCCTCACATACTAACACTCACTTTCTCTTTATTCAGGGCTCCAAGGACTACCCTAACGTTCATTGAACCGATTCGGACAGTACTTCCAGAATAACTGGAAACCTTCGATGAACTGTATTGTCTGTGGCCTAGAAATAGAAGGTTTGACATATTGTGTGTAGGCGAAGAAAACTGTTTCCAAATATCTTTTCAGAGAAAATATATATACACAAGGCATGTACATACTCTGCAGTGATTTGGATGACGGATACTTCATTGCTGCATTTAGGAAGTCCTAGGTAAACAACATAGGTAAAATACTTAAATGATCAAGCTTAAAGAATATATCAGATTATTTCAACGAACTGATTCGATACAAACTTCATCCCAAAACGATGAAATTCTTTAAAATTACTTCACAGTATTTAAGCATTCATTCTGAGTTGTAGGACGATATTATGATGAAACTTAGTGAGAGAATGTACTGATTACAATTCACTAAAGTGATATCGTATTATCAACTTATAGGTTGATGACGGTGGAGAAATGGCGCGATTGTGCAATGACGCTTTAGATCATTGCAAGAATGTCATCATCATCCCATTATCGTACCGTCATCGATGTACTACGCAATTTTTCTATCACTGAACTATTATTCCATCATATTTTATCCCACCATTATCTTAACTTATCGTATCATCGACTTAATAATCAATATGTATATAAATACAAACATAACCAAATTGATTGTTTAGAGCTTTATGTCCTTTCAAGAATATTTCACGCACCATGATACGTCACTGGCTTTAGATGAAGTACCACACATTTCAGTATATGCTAAACGTTCAGGGTATTTCAACAGTAAAGATTCTTTAACGTGCCAATGCTTATCTTGACACGGGACACGCGATTTAATGTCCCAAAAACCTGTAAATTTTACTTATAATCCCAAAACCTTGGCGAGAGAACAATCGCTACACATTATAATGATTCCGTTCGAATGTTGGCCTCCCACAAACGAAGAAAGCGCTCTACCGACTATACAATGACCAGTAAATGAGTTATAGTAAAAATAAGTAATAATTTTTTTTCTAGATCTTCTTAATCAGAAGTATTGTGGCACTGAGGTTACACACGGACAAAGTTTATACTGATATACATATGGGAAAGCATTTTAAAAAATCTTTTCAAGAACAAAGAATGAATATTTTTTTTCAAAGGGAAGTAATACCCCTCGTTCTTCAATTCTTCAAATCATGTTCCTGCTTCCAAGCAGGAAGAGGTTCAAAATATTTGTATTTTGAATTTCAAAAGCATGTATTGAAACAAAAACTCATTTCAAATCTGAAATTAAGAGTATTCTAAGCATGAAACATTTGTTACGATTTCCTGGTTAAGGAGAAAAAAATCTAACTCCAACGAAACGCTGTTCAAAGCATACCTGAAAACAGCTGCTTTCTTTTGAATACATAACAATGATCACAGATGTAATTGTTCGTGGAGTGTGCTTTTCAATACACCCCAACATAATTTGAGCAACTGTTGTCGAGGGGTAGGACAGGTACCCTGTCCCAAACGGTGGAAAGGCCATGGACCTGTGTCCGCTTGTATCAGCCTGCTCTAAACAGCTTGTCACCAAATCAGCCAAGATCTAAAGGAAGTCAATCATTATATGTATTTACGTAATCTTTTCTCCATTTAGCTCTTATAAATAAGTAGCTTAAATTATTTCTTTCTACTTCTTTGTTTTCCAAGAAAATGATAATCGGAAAAATATTACATCACTGACTAGAAGGATATGCTGGATTGATATTACACATAAAAACTGTGATTAATTCAAATATATGCTAATGCATACATGTAATTTTCATAATATCATATCATGGAGACGTGACACTAAACTCATACATAATCTAAAAGACGTTGGATAGAAACTGAAATAAAATATGTGGAATGTCTTAAATTGTTACCTGTTCCTCTTTCTTAGATGAATATTTTATCAAAACTCCATGATATATAGCAGCACAGGCAAGGTTCCCTCCTGTTGTGACAGCAATTTGTCCTGGACGTACTCCATTTGGATACTTTTGATGACACTCCCTCTGAATTCTTCTCCCTGCCGCGGACAGAAGCGAACTGGAAAATCTTCCTTGACTCAGATCGAGTCTCGGATTAGTACTGTTAACTATTACATCCACCTTAATGGAAAGGTCAAAATTAAACAAAACATATCAATTGCAACTTCAGAATTTCGATACGCCTAAGTAATCAAAAGAAATTACGTTATATAACCATGTACATATAAATAGTATATTTTACTCTCCATGACATGATTTCACTAAGCAAACCAAAGTGAGTTGAACGACGAGAACAAAGTCATATGTCGATGTACTGAAATTCCAGTTAGTTTTCCCTTACATTTTGTGTGGTGAGATCTCCTCCAACAATAGCTACAGTGATGTATCCGATTTGAAAAGTTGTGGACACCTGGGACTTTGACTTGGGATTATAAGAAGCCCCCTGTGACTCATCGAAATCTTCAGAGGATCCTTATAAAACAATCAAATAGAAGTGATAAAACAGAAAAATATATGAACAAAGCTTTCGTCTATTTTATCATTTGCCTTTTTTAACCATAAAAGAACTATGATTTTCATTGATAAAATATGAAATCATGACATGGTTTCTTTATGACATGTATTTTTGAATATTGGAAATGAGGTTAACCCGTTATTATTTAAACACTCGAACAAATTGTAATTACATGCATACCAGTCAATGAAACTTTGCAGAACATAATCTAAGATGTGTCTGTGAAACTAAACTTTTACCTTCGTCATCAGATTCCAAGGAAGATTCAGACAGCGTGGAATCAGAATCAGAATCATCAAACTGTGTTTGGAATATGTACGCAGCCATTCTAACTAGACATACCAGAGTCGCACTAATAAAACGTGACAATCATCTCCAAACTTTATAGCGATATGCTTTATGCTAGAGTATTTTTAGACATATTTGTATCCGTCCTTATAAAAATCAGCTCTCGCTTTTCTTCCGCAAGAATATCATGGATATGGAAACAAGGAAACTGTCGGCCAAAAGCGAATATTAATACTGTTCCAAATTATAATTAGTTTTATTTGCAATCAATGTTTCCCCCATCAACCTTGATCCCCGTGGGGATCCGGGTTGTTAGAATAGATCCTCAGTATCCCTTGCTTGTCGTAAGAGGCGACTAAATGGGGCAGTCTTTCGGATGAGACCGCAAAAACCGAGGTCCCGTGTCACAGCTGGTGTGGCACGTAAAAGACCCCTCCCTACTCAAAGGCCATAAGCGCCGAGCATAGGGCTAAATTTGCAGCCCTTCACCGGCAATGGTGACGTCTCCATATGAGTGAAAGATTCTCGAGCGGGACGTTAAACAATATTTAATCAATCATTGATCGCACAAAGAAACAAACACTACAGTGTATAATACCTTTCTGCACATTAAACCTTTAACTATTGTGACCATATGAGTATACCCTTCCAGGAGAACGGGGTGGGGGGGGGGTCATCATGAAAACTGTTAGGAGATCTTCAATTATAAGGGACGTCGAACAATACCAGGGCAACAGAGGCGAACGATCAACAATACCAGGGCAACAGAGGCGAACGATCATCAATACCAGGGTAATAGTGGCGAACTATCAACAATACCAGGGTAATAGTGGCGAACGATCATCAATACCAGGGCAACAGAGGCGAACGATCAACAATACCAGCAACAATACCAGGGCAACAGAGGCGAACGATCAACAATACCAGGGCAACAGAGGCGAACAATCATCAATACCAGGGTAACAGAGGCGAACGATCATCAATACCAGGGCAACAGTAGCGAATCATCACCAATACCAGGGCAACAGAGGCGAACGATCATCAATACCAAGGTAATAGTGGCGAACGATCATCAATACCAGGGCAACAGAGGCGAACGATCATCAATACCAGGGTAATAGTGGAGAACGATCATCAATACCACGGCAACAGAGGCGAACGATCAACAATACCAGCAACAATACCAGGGCAACAGAGGCGAACGATCAACAATACCAGGGCAACAGAGGCGAACGATCAACAATACCAGGGCAACAGAGGCGAACGATCATCAATACCAGGGTAACAGAGGCGAACGATCAACAATACCAGGGCAACAGAGGCGAACGATCAACAATACCAGGGCAACAGAGGCGAACGATCAACAATACCAGGGCAACAGAGGCGAACGATCAACAATACCAGGGTAACAGAGGCGAACGATCATCAATACCAGGGCAACAGTAGCGAATCATCAACAATTCCAGGGCAACAGTAGCGAATCATCAACAATACCAGGGCAACAGTAGCGAATCATCAACAATACCAGGGCAACAGTAGCGAATCATCAACAATACCAGGGCAACAGTAGCGAATCATCAACAATACCAGGGCAACAGTAGCGAATCATCAACAATACCAGGGCAACAGTAGCGAATCATCAACAATACCAGGGCAACAGTAGCGAATCATCAACAATACCAGGGCAACAATAGTGAATCATCAACAATACCAGGGCAACAGTAGCGAATCATCAACAATACCAGGGCAACAGTAGCGAATCATCAACAATTCCAGGGCAACAGTAGCGAACGATCATCAATACTAGACCAGGGCAACAGTGCTGGGCAGTCAATAATATCACGAAGACGGTCAATATACCAAGCGGTTTTTAAGCCAATTTCAACGCAAATGAGTCATTGAAAATTGTGTAAGTGAGCACTTTCAACAAAACTTACGCCGTATACTTATTTCTGTAGAATAATCGTACAATCAAAGAAAAATTCTTGTTGAATGTATTTGAGATAAATCACAAAAAATTCCATCATTGTCCACTACACACAGTGTCCTGGGTCTATCATAATTTCTTATGATTTCCATCAACATGGGCCAATTATCAGATCTCACCAAGGCTCATTCTGTGCAGAAATGGGGGATAATGGCTTTGACTTTCACAGTCTGTGTGAAATATAGCTCATCACCAAGATTAAAAATAATTTTAGTAGAGAAAATTACATACTCTATTCCATATAAAATTATTTGATCATGTGAATTGCAGAAAGAAGGACTGCAATTGACCTCTAACTTTTTTCAGGGTGGGACAATTTTCGGCAATAAATATTTTCTGTATCAGGATTTAAAAACAAGCAGTACTAAAGTTTATCTACTATGCAATCACGGTACATGGATATTGATATAACGCTGTAACCTGCATCACACACCCTGTCCCTGTAAGGGCCTCCGTGGCCGAGTGGTTAGAGCATCGCGCTCAAAATCACAAGGCCTCTCACCTCTAGTCGGCGCGGTTCGATTCTCGCTCGCGCCGATATATGCGAGAAAGTTTGCCAGTTTACTTTCGGAAAGTCGGTGATCTCATAACAGGTACATTATATCTGGGTTCTCTTTTCCACCAATAAAAACTTGACGTATTCTGTATACATTTCTCAATTCTATGCGCTATCTCCTTAATTCTGTATACATTTCCCAATTCTGTGCGCTATCTCCTTAATTCAATATACATTTCTCAATTCTGTGCACTATCTCCTTAATTCAGTATACATTTCTCAATTTTGTGCGCTATCTCCTTAATCTTACATTATTAAACTTAATCTTACATTATTAAAGCAATCCATTTTCATTCTGTCGTGTAAAATCTATTACCCGTGGGTAATTGCACATGTTTGATTTAAAAATTAATGTTAAAGACAATAATGATAATAACAAGCAGAAACTTCTGAAACATTTTACAGTCTTAATTTCAATTCATATAATTGTTTCTGATATCTTAATGTTGCATGGATTTCAAAACAATTTTGATTACCACAGTTCCAAAGACAGGGATGAAACGCAAAACAATAGCAAATAAACGACAGGAATTAAATAATGCACAAGATTTTAAAAATTTATTTTTATGGCTATTATTGTATAAAAAATGCTATACAATTTTCAGAACAAACTTCAAGGAAATCCCATTATACATCTCAGTAGATACACATTAATGCAATAAAACATTAAACACAATATGAAACTTATCTCGAAAAGATTGTATCGGAAATATATATATAATGTTAATGAAAAACAAAACGGCAGGAGAAATTTAATATTAAATAGTCATTATTAGATTGATATAAAATACTTCTCCATCGTACATCTTCGTTAGCCAAAAGTGACGAGTGTTTCTCTGCTAGATAAGCTTTCCTTTTACATCTACTGAAATGTCTTTTAGAGTTATTTGAATACACACTCATCAGCAGATTCAAATAGTTTTAGTGTTCACCACAGTAAAAAAATTGTGATACATTGGAACTGTAAAACACGGATTCCATTTATGTAACTGTAAGTAGATACTAGGAACTCTTTTGAATATAGTAGAAGTTTAAATACTTTTCATATCGATATAGTAGAAGTTTAAATACTTTCACATCGATATAGTAGAAGTTTAAATATCTTTCATATCGATATAGTGGAAGTTTAAATATTTTTACATCGATATAGTAGAAGTTTAAATACTTTCACATCGATATAGTAGAAGTTTAAATACTTTTCACATCGATATAGTAATAGTTTAAATACTGTACATCGATGAAGTGGAAGTTTAAATACCTTTCATATGGATATAGTGGAAGTTTAAATACCTTTCATATGGATATAGTGGAAATTTAAATACCTTTCATATCGATAACCTATCGCAATAGGATATCATAGTTGGCTTCTATGATGAAAAAACTATTGTTTTTCTAAGTATACGTATATTCAGTAAGATGTACTGCAGAAAAAGAAAAATAAGAAGTCAAATTTACAAGCCTTTTTCACTTCAATATTTTTAGAAGAGAATTGTTTTTCAGAAAGTATGCATATTGTTTAAAATCTTTAGATAAAATAACCATGAATTATCCTAAGAGTAGTATATGCATTTATAATTCTTCAGACGTCTCGGGGTCTCTGTGGCAGAGTGGTTAGAGCACTGCGCTCAAAATCACAAGGCCACTCACCTCTGGTCGGCGCGGGTTCGATTCTCGCTCGCGCCGATATACGTGAGAGAGTTTACCAGTTTATTTTCGGAAGGTCGGTGGTCTCTTCCCGGGTACACTGAATCTGGTTTCTCTCCTCCGCCAATAAAAACTGGACGCCACCAGATAACTGAAACATTGTTGAGTGTGGCGAAAAATAACAATAAATCAATCCAAAGCTATTAGTTGATTTGAACATACTTATATTTTATTGTTTATATAATCAACTGCATGAAGACCAGCATGGCCTGGTCAGATTGAACAGCGACTTCTATAAACCCTTCCTCATATCCATGAAATAGTTTTCAAAGACAGAATAATATCAATATTGATATATCTATATTTCCAGTGTGTTTGTTTTTGATATCTCTACAAATGGTAATGATAATCAATTCCTCATGAATGTTGTAAAAAATGCGCGTATGCATCTTGATAAATATAGTATGTCTACTTTAACCGCTGGGAATTCCGCTAAAATGAAAATAAAACGTAAATTTAAGAAATTAATCAATTTAAAAAAGTACATGAATATATAAACTGCAATGCTTCACACCGGCATACTTTTCATGAAGCACTAATGCGCTTCATGAAGTATGCCGACGTTAAGTGTCACAATTCATACCCTCATGTATAGCGTCAAACAAACGGTTCTTAAAATATTGAAGAAAACAAAGTAGACAACAACAACAACAACAGTTTGTCCTTCCTTAGAGAAATGGCCGAATCACACTAAAACCATAATATCTGGTTTAGAGCACAGGTGCTTGTGGACATAGGAACACCCCTTTCTTATATCTGTTTAGATGTCTTGAGTATCTGGCGGACATTTTCCACAATAAATGAACTTAAGAGCTATTGCTTTACTTCACTTGAGTTGAAAGAGCTTTCAGCTCAAGTGAGCTTTTCTAACCACATGTTACAATCTGGTCACAAATCAGCCTTGAGTAAAAGGGATTCAAGTTTGTTCCGATAAGGTTCGTGCTTCGTGCTCCTTTCAAAGGGGGTATAATAAAAGAAACCCGGAAAAATGGGGTGGGGCCATTCAAAAATTTTCTTTTCATGAACCACTTGGACAGAAAAGAGAAAATTTGCATGAAAGCTTCCTGACATAATGTACATTCAAGTTTAACCCCAGGGGTAGGGTGGGTCAACAACATGAGGTCAAATTTTACATGCAGATATATAAGAAAAATCTTAAATTGTGGTTCCAAGAAGAAGGGTGGGGCCACAATAGGGGGTTGAAATTTTACATGCGGATATATAGGAAAAATCTTTAAAAATCCTTTTCTCAAGAACAGGGCCATGATTCGTCATATTGATATGCAAACATCATCAGGTAGTTAAATTTCTTCAACTCGTGGTCCAGAAGTAGGGTGGAGCCACAATAGGGGATTAAAGTTTTACATCGGAATATATAGGAAAACATCTTTTGAAAATCTTCATCTCAAGAACAGCAGAGCCATGATTCTAGTAGTCATATTAATTTGTAAGCATCCAAATATAGTGCAGATCAAGTTTAAGTCTTGACCCCCGAAGTTAGGTTGGAACCACAACAGGGGCTCAAAGTTTTTAAAAAAATATATATACAAGGAAACATCTTTCAAATTAAAAGTAGGGTGGAGCCACAATAAGAGATCAACTTTTTTTTTATAAACGAATATACAATAAATTAAATAGTTTTCAAATGTGGCAAGGTCACTTTAAATCATATTAAAATGCAAGCGTTCCTAAGTTCTGTGGATTCAAGTTACTTATTCATGTAATTAACCCTGGGGTTAGGATGATCAAATTTAACATAATGCATGTACACAGGAAAGAAAATCTTCTCCAAAACAGCAAGTTGATGTCAGTCATATTGGTATTGATGCATACCTATGTTGAGTGAATTCAAGTTCGAGTTATGCCATAACCCTTCGAAACTAGGTTGGGGTCACAATATGGGGTTATACTTTTTCAAGGGAACATTAAAAATCTTTTAAAAATCATAGCTGAACCTGAGCGGAGTCAGGATGACTAAATGAGCGATGTGACCCATGGGTTTATTGTTATTTTAATAAAATAAACAAATATCAGACAGAAACCGTTTTAATGAATATCGTAACCTTATGATCTTAAAAATACAGGTTGTGGTGAAAGTTTTGTCCAGAAGCACCTGTGGAACATCACAAAAGGAGTAAATACGATTATGTTCATTAAAAACATTACGATGTATAAATATCATACTTTACTACTGTTGTTGAAAAATGTAACATATTAATATTGAAAGCAAAAAGCGTTTGGTCAGTGACAAAACCTGTACCTGACACAGAACTTAGTGATTTTTTTCTGAGCAAAGATTGTCTATCATTCGTGTTTTAATGGCAAAATTTTAAATATATCTTTCAGCATATGTCAATTAACAATCCGTTGACACTTAATTTCGTTGGGCGACAATTGATGGAAACATCAATGTTTTGTTGTTGGGTTTGTTACTGACAATCTACAGAAATATGTGGTTGTGTAAGTCCAACGAATGCACTGCCTTGCATCGCCTTCCGTGGATTTTAACAGTTCGACATATTTCCGTAGACAGTCAAAATACATGCTGAATATATGGGATATATATGTATAATGTTCTAATCTATTTATACCATATAAGATATTCTGGGTAACACTGACTTCTATCATACACAACAAACTCTCGAAATTGAAAGTTCGCTACCACGCTGTCAAATATTTCCTGGTGGTTGTTACAAACTTGCTGACTGCATATTCTACAAGGTGGCCTCGTAAACCTACAAGTGGATGTCGTCAAATGGATATCACCAAGGCACATTCTCATGAGGAACATCGGGCGACATCCGTTTGTATCCATTCCTAAATTGATAAGAAATAAAAATGGGGTAATTTTGAAATATTTTAATATCTGTATTTCATTAGTAGTAAACCTTTGATGTATCATCGTATTTCTTGTTAAAAATATATAAACGACCTTTCAATTTGCCAAAAACAAAAGATTGCTGAAAAGCGGGAGCACTTCTGACCACGAGACCATTTTCCAATCTCCAAGTCTATCCACCAATTTGCTTGATCTTTTATTGTTTGTGCCGAATTCGATAGAAGACTTCCTCATGTGTGTGTGTGTGTGAGTGTGTGTGTGTTTTTAAAGGAAAACTACTAAAGGCCCTGAAACCGTTTTCATATACATTGTTCAGTTTGCTTAAACTCTGATCTTTTGACCCCAAACTCGATGTGGGTTATCCTTAAGCTTATATGAAAAAATTCCGGTAACCGTTCAACTATATCTTTTATTTTTTGAATCCCTATATCCTCAACCCATAGCGATTCTTCTATAAAGTACAATGACTCATGGCAGAAAACGAATCATTTAAGGCCCGGAAACCACTGTCTAGTTCTTTTGACACTTTGACCCGAAGATCGAGAGGGATTATCCTCACTCCATGCTCATCAGTGTGCAATGTGTGGTGACTCCGGGTGAAAAGATAAACCACTATTTAAACCCAGTAAATCAGCGTTCAGATTGCTTGACCTTTTGACTCCAAGCATCTTCATACCATAAAGAGTTTTATGTGTAAAGTTTAATTACCCCACTTGAAAGGAAACTTACTTCAAGCCCGGAAACCAACCCGTTTACGGAAGGACGGATAACCTTATATGAATATACCCCTTTATTTCGGTGAAAGGTATAATTTCAACATATCAATGTAGAATAAATATCTGTTTTATTTGTACCGTAACTACATGGAGAGTAAATATCTGCTTTATATGTAATTCCACGGAGGATATAAATACAATGCAAGCGACCCCTTCGTGCTACAATAAAGCGAAGGATTTTCCTCACAGGGTGCAAAGCTTCTATTCACTGAAAGAATAAATTTCTTGTGTTTTTTCTTAAACAATGTTAAGTATTGTTTAGTATAAATAATCGGCAACTCTGTTTATAAATAATGGAGAAATTACCGACTGCTAGTCTTAATACTTACCAAAGTACAAACATTTACATTGTATCATTCTATTTCTCTTTTTTCTTCAAATATTGAATTTATTATGTTAAATTAAAAGGTCACTTGTGTGTCAAAACTTACATCAAAGGTTTATTACTGACAAATCATATATAAATATACAATGCATACACATAAATATACAATACATATACATGTAGTATAATTATAATTATTGTATATTACATTTGAAATATTCAAAATATATTTGGTTAAGTTAACAACTGTTCAAATTAACAAAATTATTGAATAATTTAGACCATTCAAAACAGTTTCCCTTTTGATATATCAGAAGGTGGAACCCTATAAGTATGTCGGAAGTCACCTACAACTTCGAGAACGTGAGCATTAAACAGCCTTGAATTTGAAGCGCCAATATCGAATACGCGCATTGTGGCATCGGCGCCAAGAACATTTTATTTTGTTGCATTTCCATTTCATCAAAAATGGAGTTTCGACAGTTTTCCCTGGTCCCCTCCGAGAAGTGGCAATTGGTGTGCATTGTAATAAACTTTAGATTACCGATTTGATTGAAAATTTGAGCAACAAAAATCGCCAAATGGCTAATTTTCTTTCGTCACTATGGATCACGAGGACTCGGAAGCGGAACAAACACAGTATCAATCAGTATGAATTCGCATTATCATAAAATACACAATATTTCTGAAAAAGCATATTGCATAAAGTGTCATAGTTATATATTGATGAATTAATTTCTAAGCTACACGTATACCATTGAATCCATGTCCTTCATTTAAACCGCCCTCACCTGTTAGAAAACTTTTAAGCTTGTACACCCTGGCATAGACTAACGCCAAAACGATTGATTGATTGATTGATTGCATATTGTTTGACTCATATGGAGATGCCACCATTGCCGGTGAAGGGCTATGAAATTTAGACCTATGCTGGGCGCTTACGGCCTTTGAGCACGGGGTGGGGTCTGAAAGTTTCACACCTGCTGTGACGCTGGGCCTCGGTTTTTGCGACCTCATCCGAAGGACCGCTCCATTTAATCGCCTTTTACCACATGGGGTACCGAGAACCTATTCTAACTCGGATCCCCACGGGATACGCCCAAAACGAACAAAATTTGTTACGGTGACAGAATATAATGACGACCACTCGATGAATATCCCATTTTCGAGTTACCGTATTCCGGCGGTATTCTAAAATTTACTTTGTACTTGAGTCACATAACTTTTGTTAAATTGAGTGGCGCATCACTTCCAGTAAAATTGTTTTTGTTAGAAATGAGTTTGTCTGCTACGAAATGCCCAAATTCTATTGTGCTGTGGAAGGATGCATGTCAGATATTAGGAAGAAGGGGAGATATGGGTTCATGGCTGATGTGAAATTCTTTCTTTTCCCACATCTAAAGAGCCCAAACTCTGCGGAAAATGGCTTGAAGTGTTAAGGCGCCGTGACTACAACCGTTCACGTCACGAAAGATTATGCTCCAGACATTTTGTAGATTGTGAATCAACAACACATCTTTACTCGGTATATAACAACTACAAATTTTTGCAGGGAACCCGGGGGGCATCATCTATCTAGAAAAGATTAATCAAATCACCGGAATGATGACGCCATCGAAATTGGAGACGCACTGTTCCTTGATACACTTAAATTCAATTCTGCTGACATAGTCTTCACATGTTATCTTTTCTATCAAATTGACATGTAACTCCTCAATCCAGTAAAAGCACCTTGCCTGTCGTAAGAGGCGACTAAATGGGGCGGTCCTTCGAATGAGACCGCAAAAACCGTAAAAGACCCCTCCCTGCTCAAAGGCCATAAGCGCCGAGCATAGGCCTACATTTGCAGCCCTTCACCGGCATTGGTGAAGTCTCCATATGAGTGAAAGATTCTTGAGCGGGTCGTTAAACAATATTTAATCAATCAATCCAGTAAAAGCCGCTTTAATCCTGGTACTTTAAAACTTTCGAAATTCATGTTGAAAACCGGATGTTGATGTGCCCGCATCGAGTACAAAGTAAATGTTAGAATCATGCCGGAATACGGTAACTCGAAAATGAACTGTTGTAACGTTGTACACGGTGGTCTAACATGGGTAACTTCTTAACACCAAAAGTTGGTTATGTTTTTAATACGTTCAAACTACAAAAATGTAATATGAGGTGCACAATATATTACATACAAACAAATAATCAATATACATAGTATACGTGAAGATTCATCAAGAAATGCGAGTTGACAAATAGGAATACGGTTAGTTAAGTGGTTGTATACTTTTTAACGTCCCGCTCGAGAATTTTTCACTCATGTAGAGACGTCAAGAAATATGGAAGATAGACGTGTTAATATATTTTGGATATAACATTACACAATTTAGTTTGAAATCAATCAATCAATGAAGAACTGTCCGTTGCCATCAAAGAAATAAAATTTTATTATATACTGGACAAAAAAAGTTAAGGATCATAATTTTGACCTCAAAAATTTTTATTAACCAAATAATTATTTTGACAAATTTTAACATGTATAGATTCTCCAATGTGTCCTTAACACAATAGATTTACCTGGTTTCATATTGACGTCATAAGTGCACGATTTTTTCGCCCAAACACAAGCAAGGGGTCAAAATCAAAGTGTGCCAACGTGTATATTGAAATTGAAAAATTGTGACTTTCATTTTATTGTGGGTATTTATTGCTCTAATCGACTCTTAGGTGAACAATTATTGACATTAAAAGCCATGAGGCGCCATTTAACTGCTCTGGAAGCTGGTCAGGCAGTAGGTATGCTTCAAGCTGGCCAAGTCCAGAGAACTGTTTCTAGACATTTTAATGTGTCCCAAAGTGTGATTTCAAGGTTGTGGAATCGTTTTAGGCAGACAGGTAATGTTTCTGAGAGACCGAGATCAGGTCCTCCAAGGTGCACAACCGCTCGCCAGGATCGCTATATGTCACTTATGGCTCATAGACACAGGTTTCAGAGTGCTGTGCAACTCAATACTGACTTTCATACAGCAAGTGGGGTGCGCATAACACCACAAACTCTCAGACAGAGACTTCATGCTGCTAAACTTCTGGCTCATCGACCTGCTGTTCGTCCCATTTTGAGGAGAAGACATCGTGTAGCACGACTCAATTGGGCTCAAAATCACATAAACTGGCAACTGCGTCATTGGACGCCTGTTCTTTTCACAGACGAGTCCCGGTTCTGCGTGGACTTTCATGACGGTCGTAGGCGTGTATGGCGCATGCGTGGAGAGCGGTACGCTGACCGTTGTGTAGTAGAGTATGATCGTTTTGGAGGTGGCTCTGTGATGATTTGGGCCGGAATCAGTATTGGTGGATGTACTGACTTGCACGTGATTAATGGCAATCTTACCGGTGCAATTTGCAGGGACGAGATACTTCATCCAATTGTGAGACCTTATGCGGGAGCTATGGGCAACGACTTTGTGTTAATGGATGATAATGCTCGTCCCCACAGAGCACGTATAGTGACAGACTACCTTGCTATAGAGACAATTGGACGTATGGATTGGCCGAGTTGTTCTCCAGATTTAAATCCAATAGCACATGCCTGGGACATGTTGCAGCAAGCTGTTTCCAGACGCCCTGTACTTCCGACAAACCGCTAGAAGCTTACGTTAGCTTTACAGCAGGAATGGGCAAGGTTGCCACAAACTGCGTTCCGCAGGCTCATCAGAAGTATGCAGAAACGTTGTCGTGCCGTTATACAGGCTCAGGGTGGACATACACCCTATTGATATTACCTTTATAAAGATTCAATCATTTGTAATGAAATTTGTTATTGTTGCTCATACCGATTTTCAAACTGTTTTGGGGGGTTACCTGACAATGGTTGCTCTGGCTGCTTAACGTATTGATGAATTTGTAAAAACAGGTTTAAAATGTATTGTTTAATTGTCGTTGAACATTTTAAGTATATATTTAACATAATTCATTTGGTTTTGTTATGAATAAAATAATTCTGAAATCATGATCCTTAACTTTTTTTGTCCAGTATATTTCTAACAATATTGTAATAGTATCAAACGGTATCCAACTGAACTTTAACACAGGCCGCGCATGAGCGGTCTGTTCTTATACGGGTTTTCAAATTGTATTTCAAATTGTACACGCGTTTCTGTGGAATTAATGTTTTTTTCTGCGGGATTAATGTAAATATATTCCCAATTAGCAATATATTCAAGTGTGATAAGGAGAATTGAGTAAACTCCAAACATACATTCATGTATAATGCATTTTAAATTCGTTATCCTCAGAACTACGTAAAAGTATTTCTACTTATCAATTTTGCTTATTATAACAATTAAGATATCTTGAATATGATATAGGATGAAATGGGAAAATATTTTTTTTAATTTGATTATATTATTACTACTTATCATTACGTTAAGACATGTATTATTATCATTACTATCGCTACTTTCATTACTGTACAGCAAGTGATCACAGGGAGAACGAGGCGTAAATACATGTATGAAAGGCATGTTTGAATAGATGTCTGATGTGAATGTGTTTGTACTACATGTAACCAAAATAAATTAAAAAAAAATAATAATAAAAGATATCTCGAATAAAGTATGATTTTACACTTACATGTAAAAAATGCATGTCGTCAGTGTTGTCCGATCAATTAAATGAATAAATAAATAAATAAATATTTAAAAAAAAAAATGAAATTAAAAAAATTGAACGTTCTGTGACTTTACATTTTTGACACGAATAAAGTTCTTTCCTGACACTGCAATAATTTTTATTCATGTAAAACGCCTTAGAGTAATTTTTTAAATATATATAAATAGAACGCTATATTTTTCATAGTATATCATCATTATTATGCATGAATACTAAAATCATATTAAGTATTTCTAATTACCACAGCACACTCTACCTGTATATCCGTTGGATTTCGAAGCGTCCTCAGCACCGTACACTCCAGTCCCCAGCAACCCGCCTGTGTATGCCAGTCTGTTGTCTAACCCCTGTCCAGAAATTACCCCAACGCTCTGTGGCTTTGTTCCGTGAAAGAAATAATACTCATTTATTTCTGGATGTGTGTGTTTCACCATCGTCGAATCCAGATGCTGCATTGTCTTAGCCGGACCAGCTGAACCAATTACCTTCTCCAAAGGTACAAAATTTCCTTCCACAATTGCTTTTCGAAACAGTCTTTGGCATTCATCGGTGTATTTCAAGAAAAGTTCAACGTTTTCTATCCTATGTATGCTGACAATCTGTGCTGTGCCCAACGTACTTTTAAGAGCAGCCTCAATACTTTGATAAGTATTTTGGTCGACATTTTCCTTGTGCGATGAAGCTCCAGATTTCACCGCTAAATTCCAATCTTTGAGTTTCTTCTTACAGGTAAATTTCGTCCAGTAGGGTGGGGTCCGTGCATCTTCCTGGTATTTATATATGAGATACGCTTTTGTTCCACGTTTGGGAACTACTGTAGGGATTCGCCTTCGAAGAGGTATGTGTTTAGTGTTGTAAGCTGAAAATTATTCAGCGAAATGTCATTTACTGGCATTTCTTAATACTGGTCGTATTGTTCAATGTACATGTAAGCGTATTACCGGAATGCGCAAATAAAAGTTAGTAACACTTTTATTTAAAATCAAGCTACTGACAAATAAGTTGATGTGCAGGGGCTTTAAAGCAATATAAGCTGTCAAAATTGTTATTTTAGGGTCCTAAAATTTAATCGAAAATTTTGTAAACATCTACCTTCTAATACCTGATTTTATCGATTAAACTTTTGACATGTTGTACTTTTTGCATTAAATGCAAAAATGTTCGACAGTTGAAATTAAGTCTTCCCGTACCTTAATTTTCCCGACATTATTTCCGTATGCAATAACCTAAAGTTGAACTCATTCGGCAAAATCAAATGCGTAAGCGCAATATTTCCGGTAAGCACGAAAGATGTCTGACACGAAAGGTTCGAAGCGAGGGAGAAAGCCGGCTTTGGAATTTTGCGTAATGTTTCGAGCGATCCCTTAAAACTATCATAACTAAAAAACATACTATGATAACTTAAAAAAATATAACATCGTTAACAGTGCCAAAATAATGATGGTAACTAGAATCTTATCTCACCTCGCCGTCCATATTTTAATGACCCGGATACAACCCGATCCACCCCGATCAGCATCAGAATCATTCGTGTCAACATCGGTTATCTTCGGGATTGTCGCCGACGATTAATCAGCTGCCATTGTTAGGGTTAAACGGAATGTCGAGGAATATATTTTTCATCACGTAAAGGTGTGTAAACGATGCATAAGAGAGGAAATTCGATGCAGTTCTTTTTTCCAATCATATCAACGTTCATTTAACCTCTTTTAATGCCACTATAAAAAATTGCAATTTTGGCAGCTTATATTGCTTTAACAGTCAGCATTTCGCAAATTCTGCCGTCGTTATAATGATCTCATTTACAAATACAACCCGTCGTTAGGTCGAATACTGTCTGATGCAATTCATACCATTGTTAGGCGGTTCTTACATACTGAATTTGATTACGGATTACTCCGTTTACCTGATCAAGATATAGGGCTCACGGCCGGTGTGACCGGTCAACAGGGGATGCTTACTCCTCTTAGGCACTCAATCCCACCTCTGTCGTGTCCAGCTGTCCGTGTTTACCGTATTCATAATTTTGTATTCTTTATGGGATTTATGAGATTGATCACTGTCCGTTATCTTCACTTTTTGTTGTGTAATTTATCAGACTACATAATCTCGGATATTAATTACCTTGTTTCCCGACTGATCCAGATTCTTTGGTACTATTTCCGGATGACAGATTACCTAATTCATCCTGGAAGGCCTGCAAATTTTGGAGGCGTTTTACATTGTATGCTTTACTAAACATTATATCATGTGTTATTTCTTATATACTGGACAAAAAAAGTTAAGGATCATAATTTTGACCTCAAAAATTTTTATTAACCAAATAATTATTTTGACAAATTTTAACATGTATAGTTTCTCCACTGTGTCCTTAACACAATAGATTTACCTGGTTTCATATTGACATCGTAAGTGCACGATTTTTTCGCCCAAACACAAGCAAGGGGTCAAAATCAAAGTGTGCCAACGTGTATATTGAAATTGAAAAATTGTGATTTTTATTTTATTGTGGGTATCTATTGCTCTAATCGACTCTTAGGTGAACAATTATTGACATTAAAAGCCACGAGGCGCCATTTAACTGCTCTGGAAGCTGGTCAGGCAGTAGGTATGCTTCAAGCTGGCCAAGTCCAGAGAACTGTCTCTAGACATTTTAATGTGTCCCAAAGTGTGATTTCAAGGTTGTGGAATCGTTTTAGGCAGACAGGTGATGTTTCTGAGAGACCGAGATCAGGTCCTCCAAGGTCCACAACCCTCGCCAGGATCGCTATATGTCACTTATGGCTCGTAGACACAGGTTTCAGAGTGTTGTCCAACTCAATACTGACTTTCATGCAGCAAGTGGGGTGCGCATAACACCACAAATTCTCAGACAGAGACTTCATGCTGCTAACCGTCGGGCTCATCGACCTGCTGTTCGTCCCATTTTGAGGAGAAGACATCGTGTAGCACGACTCAATTGGGCTCAAAATCACATAAACTGGCAACTGCGTCATTGGACGCCTGTTCTTTTCACAGACGAGTCCCGGTTCTGCGTGGACTTTCATGACGGTCGTAGGCGTGTATGGCGCATGCGTGGAGAGCGGTACGCTGATTGCTGTGTAGCAGAACATGATCGTTTTGGAGGTGGCTCTGTGATGATTTGGGCCGGAATCAGTATTGGTGGATGTACTGACTTGCACGTGATTAATGGCAATCTTACCGGTGCAATTTACAGGGACGAGATACTGCATCCAATTGTGAGACCTTATGCGGGAGCTATACGCAACGACTTTGTGTTAATGGATGATAATGCTCGTCCCCACAGAGCACGTATAGTGACAGACTACCTTGCTACAGAGACAATTGAACGTATGGATTGGCCGAGTTGTTCTCCGGATTTAAATCCAATAGCACATGCCTGGGACATGTTGCAGCAAGCTGTTTCCAGACGTCCTGTACTTCCGACAAACCGCCAGGAGCTAACGTTAACTTTACAGCAGGAATGGGCAAGGTTGCCACAAATTGCGTTCCGCAGGCTCATCAGAAGTATGCAGAGGCGTTGTCGTGCCGTTATACAGGCTCAGGGTGGACATACACCCTATTGATATTGCCTTTATAAAGATTCAATCATTTGTAATGAAATTTGCTATTGTTGCTCATACCGATTTTCAAACTGTTTTGGGGGGTTACCTGACAATGGTTGCTCTGGCTGCTTAACGTATTGATGAATTTGTAAAAACAGGTTTAAAATGTATTGTTCGATTGTCGTTGAACATTTTAAGTATATATATAACATAATTTATTTGGTTTTGGTGTGAATAAAATAATTCTGAAATCATGATCCTTAACTTTTTTTGTCCAGTATATTTAGGATTTATCACTGAGTGTGGTTATCAAATTACGGTAAATGATTAAATAGATGTAAACCTTTTCCAGTTGTTGTAGATCAGTACCACTTGAGAATAGCACCACGCGTATTTCCATGACCATTTTGTTTTTTGTTTGCTTACAAAAATCATCGAATGCTGAAACCATACTTGCTGATGTAACATCTGCAGGAAATTTATGATATCCGGTTCCAAGAGCTGGAAAAGCTATTGATGAGTGACCGCTAGAGTTCGCTTTCTGAAGGCATTTCAGGACAAATTCTTCCAGTAGCTACATACAAACACGTAACTAGAATTTAGTTTTATCAACGTTAAAGTTGAGACTATAAATGAACGCCTTATTAAGAAATGTACCTCATCAGGGAGTTTTGTTGATCCCGAGCGTTTTGAATACCACGGGAGAAGGGCACCATGGTATATTCTCTTAACAGTTGTTAGGTTGTGTCCGGAAGTGACAGCAATGTCATCATATGTAATTCCATTCGGATAACCTATGGCAAGTTCGTTAGTCATTCCTGATCCAGCTGCAGCAGAAACCGCAGCTGCAATCCCCGAGGTCATTCCAAACTCTTTAGAGACGCTATTTACAAGGACGTCCACCTAGTGAATTGAAAGAAATACCAAGTAAAACAATGCAACAGTTTAAAAGAGAATTTATCAAAAGACCAGAGTAAAGTAACCTTCACTGAGCAGAGGAGTATGGGTGAAACACTTTTTGAATTTTCACCTCTTTAAGTATAACCACCATTTTAATTTCCATTCACCACGTCAATTACTAATATCATCATTTATTTAAAAAAAATTCCGTTGTTATATGCACATCGTTATGAAGGAGAAATAAAACAAGTCTACCTTTTCTTCTGTGATATTCCCAACTATCACATTTATCGAGACAGTGTCGATTTTTCCAGAATAAATTGATTTTGATACAGCTGAAACTAATAAAAGGATTTTATGGATCGAATTGCAGATACTTTATAATGAGAAATTGTTGAACAAGAGTGAGAGAAATGCAGGATTACCTGTCTGGGTTTTAAGTTCCTTCAACAATGTCTGCAAAAAGTAAGCACATCTTCAGAAGCTCATCAAATTAAGAAATAATGACTACGTAGGGGAGTAACCCCCGAAGTCCAGATATTTTCTTTGAAAATAAAAAAATTACCCCAAAGAGGGATACTTTTATTTCCAACAATATCTTGAGACTAAGGAAGGTATTCTTCACCACACCATTTCACAACAAGGTAATTATGTAACACGAACACTTACGTCCCTATTCAGAAACATACAATCATTTCATAAAACGTTAAGAAATAAATATTACAGTTAACCCTCTGACAAAATGGTTTTTAAAGTCAATGGATTTATTGAAAAATACAGTTCATAAACTTATCACATTTTGCCAATATTTAGAATAATAGGCTATTAAAATCTCTTGATAAAAATTTTAAGCCTTTGAAGTATCAGTTGTCAGTGTCAAGTACCGGACCATGGACTAGATTACTGACTTGCACATTGCACTGTTGACCAATTTCTAGATTAATGACTTTGAGTTACATATTGCACTGTTGACCAATCTCTAGACGACCAATTTCTAGATTACTGACTTGCGTATCGCACTGTTGACCAATCTCTATATTATGACTTACTTATTGCACTGTTGACCAATCTTTGGATTACTGACTTACATAATGCATTGTTGAACAATCTCTAGATCAATTTACATATTGCATTGTTCATCAACCTGTAGATTATCGACTTACAGACTGCACTGTTGACCAATCTTCGCTCTCGCTGTACACAACTATTATAACTTTGTTGATGTTCATTTGACGATGCTTTTTGCTGAAGGTACGGAGAGTTTGTACCATAAGTTTCACTGTTTGGTCCGCAGGAAACTGAAGTGCGCCTAGGCCAAGAGTCGGGAATGCTATCGACTTCGTTGAATGTTTGTTCGCTTCTTCTAAACATTTATGCATAAACTTTTCCAAGATCTGTGATTAAAAACATTTAAATAAAAGAGCACAAGTTTATACTTTACCATTGATACTAGTATTTAAAAATATCAGTTTCTTCTTACAAAAGAAGGGTCCGGTGTGTTGCTTCCCCATTTAGGCACTGCACCATGGTATACATATTTGCAGTTAAGATTAAATCCTTTACTTATGGCACATTCACCAAAGTCGATGCCATTCGGATAGTTGGTGCTAAGTTCTTCTTGCATTTCATCCCCGGCTACTTCCAGCAAGGCTTGCGATAAACCTCCATTACTTAGCTGCAGGTCTTTCGGTCCACTACATACTAACACGTCTGCCTAAGAGTTTAAACCACAAACAGTTGGACAATATTCCTATGATGCTCTTATTTCAATCTTACATTTTTAAATTTAAATACTTTTATTTAAGTCTTACATGTACAGAGCTAAGTGTGTCCACCAGCACCTCTACCGCTAAGTTGCCAATTTTGTGTCCAATAGCATTTCCCTTTGATTGACCCCCCTGTCCACCACCTGTAATTAATAACAGAAAATTTACCTATTATTAATTCAGTTTTAGACTCTTAAAATTTTGGCACATTCAACTGATGTTTTAGATGCTCTTCATTTCGACCTTGTTATACTATTTTATTTATATGTCATAGAAAATGTAATGTATATTACTATATTTATACATAATATTGTGGTTACCTTTTGGAAGGTACGTCTTTGCTTCAGCCAAAATTTTCTATTTATAATGAAATGCATGCACAATTAAGTTAATATTACGGTGTACATATACTAACTTCTCTCTCTCTCTCTTTTTCTCACTCTCTCTGTGCACTTTTTCGCTCTAAATCTAATGAGCATATGATTAATTTTTGCTGTTACAATAATTCATGCTTTGAAGTCTATTACTAGTATCCCCTCGCAACAGAGTCAGAAGCAGAGGGATATAACAGTAATTTACATGTACGCTTATATATTATGATATATTTGTTCTTGAGTTCGTTTATTCATCCTTGTGTCATAGTTTGTTTTACGTCCCTTCGATAATTTAATGAGACGTCACCAGCTGTAGTTGAGGTGTCACTTTACAGTTATACATAACTAAGGGCTGTAGAAATGACAAAAAAACTTGATTTTTTAAAGGTCTCATTCGAAAGACCCGCAACTCTCACATTTACATGCGAAGGAGCAGTCACTATCTATATTTACGCCTTAGATCGGAAGTGGCCATGGCACGAGCATGACCTCTCGGTCATGAGGCAGACGCTCTAACCACTGAACTACTGCAATTGGTCGTCATATTTCATGTTCTATTTTTATTAGGCTTGTAAGAATTGTACCTTGTACCTTGTCCCAAACAGAGGTGAAAGGTCGAGATAATTAATAGGTAATTCCGAATTCTATTGTAAGCGGTTTAATTAAGCACTCCTCAAAATAATTCTATGAAGAGATGAATGATGATGAGAGGATATGACATTTAATTGAAAACTCGTGGTAATGAGGTAGTCACCAACCGGAAAAATTAAATCTAATCATCAAGTATTCTCAAACATGATACAGTATAATGGAAATGAATAATATTATCACTTTGAAAGTCTGTAAATACCAATTCTAACCTTTCTGTACTGAAACTGCAAAGATGTTCCTGTAACATGGGGGAGAGATTTTTTTTTTTAGATTTGACTTCATGTATGTGTATCATGAAGTACCAATTTAAAAAAGAATGTAACATGAGGGTATTTGATGATAAAAGAGAACATTGAATGTAATGTTTGGTCAAAATCTAACATTGAAATACCATAAACGTTTTATTTTACAATATTTGCATAATACACATTAATAGTTCAATCAAATATTATATTAATTATTTCAAACATGATGAAAGTTAGTATCTTGATTGTGATTTCTTGATAAAGAAACCTTGAAAAAAAACCTGCATCTTTATTTCTTTAATCAATAATATATGTTCTGAGAGAGAGAGAGAGAGAGAGAGAGAGAGAGAGAGAGGAGCTTGAACTTGAACGTGTACACATCTTGTCTATGCTAAATATAGGAAGGGTAACTAAAATAAATTTTCTTGGCAAAGTTAGTGCAGATTTTCTTTGTTGTAACCTACTACCGCTAAGAAATATAGTCCTGTCAAAAATTGTAATTAGAATCATTCCAGGTTCACCAGGCACTGAACTATCGATAATTATGTGGACGCGAGGGTGTTATTTATATTTGGTCTTTTTCTTGCCCACTCGTTTCTGCCCAACGGTTCATAAAGTGTGTGGGAATTGAGTCGCGCTTCGATTCAATTTTATTTCAGGTTACACATCATAGTCATCGTCCTAAAACTTACCTAAATCAATCCATGAATGATTTTTTCCGCAAATGAATCCAGCAGACACTATCCAATTCCACACTAAATTGGTAATAATCGTCGTTATTGCAGATCACGTCGCGGTAGCTCAGTGTTAGAGTGTTCGCTTCGTAACCGGGAGGTCGTGAGTTTGAGCCCCGCTCGTGCCATGGCCGCGTGAAACCTTAGACGCAAAATCGAAGCGTGACTCAACTCCCAAACACTTTGAGAAACGCTGGACAGAAACAAGGGGGCAAGAGAAGATTGAATATGAATAACCCTCTCGTTTCCACAAAAATTAAACTATTGAAAACCTGAAATTCACGGCTGAGGAAATATGTCACTGTATCCGACATGTCATTAAAGTCACCTACTGCAATGAGCGTGGCATTAAACTAGTTTCCCTGCATGCTCTTGTTTTAAACAAGTACATAAGGTGAACATGCATTGTTGACCGAGTTAAATGTTACCGCTTTCAAGTGTTTCGGGTTTTGAATTGCAGCTATTGCTGTGTACCACAAAAACGTGAAGACAACGAACAGAATGTTTTGTGTCCTATAAAGAATACGAAGTCAAAACTAGAGCAAAGAAAGACCCTGGAGAAACCAGAGGTAAGTTCAGGTACCTAAGAAGAGTAAGCATACCCTATAGACCGATCACACTATCTATCTTAATAACATCAACGGAACAATCCGTAATTAAAATCAATATGGAAAGAACGGCCTAACAGTTGATACGAAACACGTCAGACAGCATGTTACCCACTGACAGATATATTCTACCTAATGACAGGTTGTGTTTGCAGAAAAGATCATTATTGCGACCATAATAATTACGAAATGTTGACTTTGAACGAGACTGTTGAAAAACATGTAACATCTACTCATTTGTCATGTAGCCTGCCTCGGTTTAAAATTTTGTCATACGCAGAACATACTTTCGCGTATCAAACATTTAAGAGTGATAAACACTGTATGCAGTTGATGATGAAATATAGCTACATAAACGTAGGTAATTGATGCGAAGAGAAATTTTGATATGTTTTATTTTTATCACTTGATAGAAAACTTTCAGGAATGAAATCTTTCATACAGATGTGGTCCCTATGGATATTTTAAAGGGAAATAATGCAAAAGGGCACTGTCTTGTGGGAAGAAATTATCTTAATTTCCTTGTAAATTAATTTTGTCATGTACCGTAGAATCAATTCATAATTATCCTAGTTGAATATATAGGTCGAGGTTACTGAAATGCATGGTGTTCTGAACAGTCGTACTTGCATGAATAATAACACACCATACAGTGTGCCATGTTGCGAGGGGATGATTGCTTCGAGAAACTATTGTTTTAGTTCTTACAAAAATTTACACTGTAAAGTTCGAACTACTTTATAAGTAAGCAGTTTAGAGTAATGGTGAATGAAGCAAAATACATACCTTAAAACAGTCATTCTCACTTGTGTATATTACAATCCTGACCTCTTTTAGAGATTGATGTGCACAGTTTTGTATGGAACTTAAAATGATTCTTGCCACAGAGGGCACTGGATAGGCGAGAAATCCAGTTCCCATGGCTGGGATTGCAATCGTTCTGTGTCCGTCCGTATTTGCCTGATCTAGACAGGCATGGATAAGTGTTTCAAGAGTCTGAAATTATTGAAACAAAATGATAATCATTGCTGAAATATTCAATATCATATAACGAGGTCAGAAGGGATACAGTAACGCGATTGTATGCGCGCGCGCGCGCGCGCGCGTGTGTGTGTGTGATATAAAATGCAGCAGGCCCATGTCGTGTTTATGCGAGGAAATGATACACTTTATGGCGCTCTATTAATGGTTTCTGTTCCATTCTGCCTTTGTTTTCAGTTTCTTCCTACATCCCTCATCGCATGCCGTAAGTATCCGGGTTAGGATAGGTCCTCACTCCTCAGTACCCCGTGCTAAATGGGGCGGTCCTTCGGATGAGACCGCAATAACCAAGGTCCCGTGTCGCAGCAGGTTTGGCACGATAAAGATCCCTCCCTGCTCAAAGGCCATAAGCGCCGAGCACAGGCCTAAGTTTTGCAGCCATTCACCGGCAATGATGACGTCTCCATATGACTGAAAAATTCTCGATAGGGACGTTAAACAATAAACAACCAGCCAACCGTCCACTCAGTGTGTCATACAGCAACTCTCCCAATCACTTTCTTCATAGATTGGTTGGTTACTTGTTTTACGTCCCGTCGAGGATTTTTAACTCACACTGAGACGTCACCATTTTTAGATGAGGTACCACACATTTAGACCTATGCTTAGCACTCGAGATCGTAGCGGTGAGGGTTTTTTTTTTAACGTGCCAACACTTGCCGCGACAAGGGACCTCCGTCATATCCGAAAGACCCGTGAAATACCGAGCGTTTGGAAAAGGATCAATTCAATTACCTACGTTTGTAAACGTCTTAGGTTTGACGCGGCCATGGCACGAGCGGGGCTCGAATTCACGACCTTCCAGTTACGAAGCGACCGCTCTATTCTCAACTCTCTTCATGGGTAGTATTTAAGTAATGTATAATATTGGTAATAGACAGAAAGAAGAATATCACTTAGCCTGGAGAAGTTCCACAAAGGATTAAGGAAAATGTGTTCTTATCGTAGATTGTGCTGTCAAAGGGGTTTTACGGGACATACGTTTGTTGACTATTGCGGGGTTTGGCAGTCCAAAATGTACAGTTAAAAAACTTCAGAATCTGTCCTTTCGGACTCTGGTATTTTGGAAAAGTTGTTGAAAAGAAATACGTCACAACAAAACATGTCAGAAAATGTGAGAATGAAAAACATATTACTCCATTTCGACAACTAATTCAAATTAAAAGTTCTTGACTAAAAACATATCTGGCAAGGAAAAAAACCTGATTGTTTGGATAGATAAACAGAATATTCAGTACATAGAAAAAAATAAATCTTAGAACTGTTACTCAAAAGGTGATAGAATATGTCCAAAATATTTAAAGACATTTAAATCGCTGGTAACGTTAACCAAACCATTGCTGATGGCATTCATATTCTAATTTGACGATTACAGTCAAATGATTTCATTCTGTATCTGATAGAAACATAAATGATTGGCATGGACAGGACTATTTAAGGATTTATTATGTTCCTAGTTTCCGCATGGTGCATCAACACCAAAAGGTATTAAGAAAACAGAAGTGAGGCCTCCAGTTCTTCTGTGCCTTGTTTTTCTTCACTGAAATACTCAAGTTACAGAACTTTTTATCAACAATTCTGTCAGCATTAGCTTAAGATTCTGCAGTGCTGACGCGGAAACCGATCTCATCAATGCGATACATATCTAAACATATTTTCTGTCTTCGGCACCTATAGAAATATATATTCAGCGAAAAGTTCCTGAAAAATTAAATTTGACGTGCTACGAAGGGAAAACAACTTCTATTCAACAACAACTACAAAACCAAAAAAAAAAAACCAAACCCCCCCCCCCCAAAAACACCGCAGTCTAGTTTTATGTTTAGTATATACGGTATCCCTCCCTTTCTTCCTTCCCATCAGGCGGCAGTCACACAAATCAGGATGTACGTGTAGTTAGAAATGCAACTATTTATCAGATATTTCTAGCATTCGATAAGGTTCGTCTAAGGATGTGCTAGGAAACTGCCGATTATGATTTTTCACGTCTATGATATACATGGTAAACGTAAATTTTCATGATAATTGACCTGACGACATTAAATTCATTAGGAAATTTGGAATTTTTTTTTTAAATTTCTATTTAAAAACAGATAAGGGAATTGTGGATGTAGAAGAGGAAACATTCACATGACTAGAGCTAGGAACATGCGGAAAATTATAAATAATGATATGATAATTCTAAAGCTTAGATTGGTATTTTCCTGAAGGCCTACATGTATGTCCTCTCACTTTTGACATTTTGTTTCAGGTCAATTTCAATAAATTGAAAAGTTGGTCATTTTCACACACACAAACTACTAAGATAGATTTTTTTGTCTTTGCTATATACTCGACTGAGAGCAAAAGTGCCCTGAGTTAGAATACGATTTCATCACGAATGTATACATTTTTATTACAGGCCGCACAAGAACGCGATCTGTACTGACAAGAGGTTTTCAAACTGCACATGCGTTTCCGCGGAATAAATGTTTTCGTTTCTGCGGGATTTATGTGAATGTATTTTTGAAAATATTCCAAGATGAATGTAATACGTTCTTAACTGGTGATGGAAGTTATTGTTAAAATTAGCCTTTGAGTTGTATAATCTCCAGAAATAAATGTAGGAAACATAAGAGTTGTACTGTGGTTTTCAATGGGGGGTTTTCTTTGGAGGGGGGGGGGTGTCATTTTATTTCATTAATTACTTTTTGATATCTATCTTTATTCATTCATGAAATACAAAGACGTGCAGTTTTTTTGCGGATTCACACACCTGCTAATATATTTTAGTTGTCTTGTCAGAGGTGATAATGGTAGATGAATGGAAAACTCCAACACGTATGCATTTACATTTAAGTTTTGAAATCGTTAAAGCGGACATTGGAAAAAAAAATGGGGAGCAAGATTGGGGGTCTGATTTTAATTCGACTGCATATCTTAATTAAAGTATGACTTCACAATAAACTCTTCGTCTTGAAGAGATGTACAAAATGTATATCGTCAGTGTGGTCCGATCTAGAAAAAAAATATAAAGAATGATTTATTTCATTTTCTGCCACCTCATATCTTTGACGCTTGTGTCAAGTTGTTTTCTGTGTACGACAAACACCACCGTTTACAGTATATATATATGAGCCGTACTCGCGTAAACCTTACTTGTGTGTAACGAGTGAACTTGGATTTAAACCTCGATCTCTAAGATGTAAATCCAAGATACACAACTGCATATCATTCCTTCACGGAAAGCCGCACTGCATAGCCATTTTTCAGGGGAGAGGGGTATGTGTGTCTCAGTATAGAGGAAATTTCTGATAATTATGTGTGGTCCTTTATATTTGGAGTGTATAGTCTGATATGCGTGATCCTTTATATTTGGAGTGTATAGTCTGATATGCGTGGTCCGTTATATTTGGAGTGTATAGTCTGATGTGTGTGGTCCTTTATATTTGGAGTGTATAGTCTGATATGCGTGATCCTTTATATTTGGAGTGTATAGTCTGATATGTGTGGTCCGTTATATTTGGAGTGTATAGTCTGATATGTGTGGTCCGTTATATTTGGAGTGTATAGTCTGATGTGTGTGGTCCTTTATATTTGGAGTGTATAGTCTGATATGCGTGATCCTTTATATTTGGAGTGTATAGTCTGATATGTGTGGTCCGTTATATTTGGAGTGTATAGTCTGATATGTGTGGTCCGTTATATTTGGAGTGTATAGTCTGATATGTGTGGTCCTTTATATTTGGAGTGTATAGTCTGATATGCGTGGTCCTTTATATTTGGAGTGTATAGTCTGATATGTGTGGTCCTTTATATTTGGAGTGTATAGTCCGATATGCGTGGTCCGTTATATTTGGAGTGTATAGTCTGATATGTGTGGTCCTTTATATTTGGAGTGTATAGTCTGATATGTGTGGTCCTTTATATTTGGAGTGTATAGTCTGATATGTGTGGTCCTTTATATTTGGAGTGTCTGATATGTGTGGTCCTTTATATTTTGAGGGTATAGTCTGATATGTGTTGTCCTTTATATTTGGAGTGTATAGTCCGATATGCGTGGTCCGTTATATTTGGAGTGTATAGTCTGATATGTGTGGTCCGTTATATTTGGAGTGTATAGTCTGATATGTGTGGTCCATTATATTTGGAGTGTATAGTCTGATATGCGTGGTCCTTTATATTTGGAGTGTATAGTCTGATATGTGTGATCCGTTATATTTGGAGTGTATAGTCTGATATGTGTGGTCCGTTATATTTGGAGTGTATAGTCTGATATGTGTGGTCCTTTATATTTGGAGTGTCTGATATGTGTGGTCCTTTATATTTTGAGTGTATAGTCTGATATGTGTGGTCCTTTATATTTGGAGTGTATAGTCTGATATGTGTGGTCCTTTATATTTGGAGTGTATAGTCTGATATGTTTGGTCCGTTATATTTGGAGTGTATAGTCTGATATGTGTGGTCCTTTATATTTGGAGTGTATAGTCTGATATGTGTGGGCCTTTATATTTGGAGTGTCTGATATGTGTGGTCCTTTATATTTTGAGTGTATAGTCTGATATGTGTGGTCCTTTATATTTGGAGTGTATAGTCTGATATGTGTGGGCCTTTATATTTGGAGTGTCTGATATGTGTGATCCTTTATATTTTGAGTGTATAGTCTGATATGTGTTGTCCTTTATATTTGCAGTGTATAGTCCGATATGCGTGGTCCGTTATATTTGGAGTGTATAGTCTGATATGTGTGGTCCGTTATATTTGGAGTGTATAGTCTGATATGTGTGATCCTTTATATTTGGAGTGTATAGTCTGATATGTGTGATCCTTTATATTTGGAGTGTATAGTTTGATATGTTTGGTCCGCTATATTTGGGGTGTATAGTCTGATATGTGTGGTCCGTTATATTTGGAGTGTGTAGTCTGATATGTGTGGTCCTTTATATTTGGAGTGTATAGTCTGATATGTGTGGTCCTTTATATTTGGAGTGTATAGTCTGATATGTGTGGTCCTTTATATTTGGAGTGTATAGTCTGATATGCGTGGTCCGTTATATTTGGAGTGTATAGTCTGATATGCGTGGTCCGTTATATTTGGAGTATATAGTTTGATATGCGTGATCCTTCCCTTGGTCTTTAGTTACAGTTTTCAATTAGATATTCCCCAGACCTCACCTGCTCATCCTGTATTGAAGAATACTTTGATAGAGCTCCATGGTAAATCGCCTTGCATGATAATTGTCCTCCAGAGGTAATGGCGATTTCTCCGTTCTTTATACCATTAGGATAATTCTGTTTACATTCTGTCTGAATTACTTCACCAGCAGCCGATAGCAAGGCATTAGACGCTCGACCTTTACTAAGGTCAAGGTCAGGTCCATTGCTATTCACAATGACATCAACCTTGAAAATACAGCTTATCTTAATCTTTAAATGGACCTGCATTATTACTCTATTAGGTAGTACCAGTAATATATCCACTTGTATGCAGATGATGTTGATGATTTTACCCCCTTAGTGCAATATGCCCAGTGATGATAAGATGATAAAGATGATGGTGATGGTTATGACAAACCTGTTGGTCTGTTACAATTCCTTTGATAACTTGAACTTTGATATTCCCCACGGTAACGAACTTGTCTGCAGACATTGTAGTTTTCTTTTAACTGTTTAATGAAATACAAATTTTTATTTGATACGTCCAAATCCAATGACGCAAAAACTCCTAATGACTAATAAACCTTTTTCTATGTGATTAAAAGAAGTAAAACACATTTTATATTTCTAAGAATACTACTTAATGATGGCAAGCTTTACATGAAAACGTGAAGTTAATGAATAGTGACCAGCCTCGTGAATCCAATAATGAATGCAAACTGCAAGTATCGGTAGTATGGTGTGTAGAACTTTGAATATTATAAAAACCTTGATTTATATGAGAAAATCTTGTTATTAATATTCAATATCTTGTTTTTTATATTCCATATCCTTGTTATTTATATTCGATAATCTGATTATTTATATTAGATAAATTTCAATCCAATTAAAATCAGATCTTCTCTAATCGTTACACCTGAGAAGGTAACGATTGGAGAAGATTTGATTTTGAGATTGAGACAAATTTCGATTTATATTTGATAGATTTTGATTTATGTTTGATAATCTTGTTATTTATATTCCATAATCTTGTTATTTATATTCTATAATCTTGTTATTTATATTATATAATCTTGTTATTTATATTTTATAACCTTGTTATTTATATTCTATAATCTTGTTATTAATATTCGACTAATCTTGATTTGTATGCGATAATTCTTTATTCATATTCGATAAACTTTGATCTATATTTGATAATATGTTATTTACATCTGATAATCTTGTTATTTATATTATATATTATCGCATATAAATCAAAATTTTTGCAAATAAATAACAAAAATTTCGAATATAAATCAAGATTTCGCATTTAAATCAAGATTTGAATAATATTGCAACGTTTTACACGCCATATACAGAAACGGGTGATATATTGCCTTCAGGGGGCCCGCGAGACATGGTGCAAATAGTAAAACATATAACTTATGCATAATAAAGAGGTTTGTATTTAAAGAATAAACGGAAACAGATGGTACATGTACCAAGAGGCGATGCTTCAGGAGCATTACCAGTATAATACACCAGGTTAGTACATTGTAATAATATATAATATTGCAACGTTTTACACGCCGTGACGGACCCTAAAAAAATCTGATGTTCTATCATGACGCGCAATCAGGAGTGGATTTAAAGTTTCAGCTTAAGAGTGGTGGCATGAGGGCAAATACTCAGAGACAACAGGTCTGAATACTCCACCTAAGCCCTGGTGGGGCATGGGATGAAGCCCTTGGTTTTATAGAGTATATCTCCTCAGTATGTTCCCCCTCCGGTAATTCTATTTTATGCCTAATCATTTAGCATTGCTTTAGGAGAATTTTAAAAAAATGGAGGATCCAGAAGGGTATCAAATTTTTGTTGAAATTTCAAAAGTTATTTACTGTTCATCATTTGATTAATAGTCTGTCACCGTATTTGAATTTAGATTAATTATGCAGTTTTTTTTAATTTTATGGGTTTAGTGTAAAAGCAAGAAACTATTCCTTATTTTCCCCTTGGTGTTAGGTTGCACTATAACTTTACACGTTTATAGTCGAGAGTAGGATATATAACCATGATAACTAAACTCTCTCACTTGTACATCATTTATAAAACTTTCTTTTAATTAGTTGAGAGTACTGAATTTTTAATTATATGATCTGTATCTCTATTTCAATTATAACACGTTTTAATTTAGTTATAGCACGCATTAATTCAATTATTCATTAAGAATTTTTATATACTGGTTGAAGTTAAGTAGAATTGATAATTGTGTTTTGAAAACCTGTTATGAGGATGTGATTTCACGAAATGATTTCTGGATTTGGAACATTTAGGAAAAGTTGTCAAAGTCAGGACTGTATTGCACAAGGGGTAATATCAACCAAAATAATCTATCTACAGTATTACACAACAAAGGATATTTGATGCACATGCACCTTAATTGTGGATGATGTGTACATAGATCTCATATTCCCCCTTCTACCCAATGAAAAAAATTAGTGTAGAACCAATGATTTATCCAAAATGTGTGATTTCCCCGACGGTCACATCCCAAAGTCATTATTTTGTGATACTCCTTAGTGCAATATATTAGTTTGTCATAAGTGGTCAACTCAAAAAGTTTGCAGAACGATTTATGAAGATGATCGGCGGGGAAATCACATAAGATGAAAACTTTTTAGAGATACTAATAATCATATTTTAGTATCTCACAAGTGGTCATCTTAAAAGCTTAAATACAGAAAGTAGAAACTAGCTATGCGGAACGACTTATGAAAGTGATCGGCGGGAAATCACATATTTTGGATAAACTTACTGGCTCTATATATTTATTTTCATTGTGTAGAAAGGTTGTGGTTGTGCATAAGATCTATGTACACCCTCTTCGTTTCAGGGCCTGTGATTTGTTGTACATCTTTTCTAGGGTATCACGTTCCTCTTCAGGGCAGCTTTTTCATTATATTGTTGATGGATTTGGTTTGCAATCATACTTGACAAAAACAATTTGTTTCAAATATAGAAAACAAATTAGTTTTTACAATTTCTAATCATAAGTTGTATCAAAGTTGGTCGTACTTTTTAAAAAAGGTTCGTGTTGGTTGATTGGGTGTATACTGTTTAACGTTCCGCTGGAGATTATTTTCCCCACTCAATGGAGACGTCACTATTGCCAGTGAAGGGCTGCAAAATTTAGGCCTATTCTGGGCGCTTCCGGCCTTTGAGGGGGTGGGGGTTATCTCGCTACACCTGCTGTACATGTGACATGGAGACTCGGTTTTTGCGGTCTCATCCTCAGGACCGCCCCATTTAGTTGAAAAGACAAAGAGTGGATATTAAAATTCTTTATATACGTACTCGTCTGCCCATACATTGTGTCCTTGTGAGACAGTACAAGAGGGTAGCCTTGCCCCTCCCCCTTCCCCCGAAAACCTGGTTATAAAACAGCCCCACCCCACCCTCGGAAACCTGGTTAACTAGTAGCATAGCCTCAATGAAAATATGGTTGTTTCGTGAAAATATCTCCCATTTTATAGACAAATTACATGTAACCACCCGAAAATTTATCTGCTGTGGCAGATCCAGTAATTTCGAAAGGGGGGGTTGGGGGTTGGACACATGTGAATGTCAAGTCTTAACCACACTTTGGATGTTAAATTTGGAGTTTTAATAACATTATTTTGTGTGGCAAAAAAGTGGGGGTCCGTTCCCCCACTGAATCCGCCACTGATCTGGATAACGGAGTATATTTCCTAATAATAAATACTGAAGATATGATAACTTGAGAAGACAGAAACAAACTGGGATATAATATTTGGTTTATTTGATATGATACATGTATCAGTAATCATACATTCAATTACAAGTACATGTATAGTGTGCAATAACTGAATTAATCGATTAAAATACGGCACGCAATACTAATAGGTGAATTATTGAAGGTACGTTCAATTTAGTGCACAGTATAATCATTTCCTTAATGGTAAGGAATAATCTATATTATATGATATAATTAATTCAATTTCGGTTTAAATTCCTTTGAAGATTTACCTTAATCCTTGATAAGCTCATTTAATTCAGTAATTGAACGACTAATAAAAAAGTTACCCGTTCAATAAATATATCAATTAAGGATATTGATAAAATTGCACCAAACTATGTATGTGTATTGCAGGGGAAGTTTCACTAGTAGTGGTTAGGTTAGGGGACAATTAAGAGAGACGACTCACTAAATGCCATATAGCCAGTATTCCGGTGGAATTTAAAAATAAAATCGAGACCAAGTTCGTAAAGGGTGGTTCACTATCAATAGTGTGTGTGGGGGTGGGGGGTTGTCTCACTATATAGACAGACTGGAGGAAGACACACTATATCTTCCGGGGGAAGTTTTTCATAGTTTTTCACTACATGTAAATAACACCGGCAGCTAATTTTAAAATAACGTTTGTGTGACCTAATCATGCATTGCCTTTCAAACACATTTATAATGACCATCAGCTGCATTTTAAGTACAGATGAAGAAAGTGATAATTTTTTTCAGACAGATCTATACTTTCGATTCAGGTGGGGGGCCTCCGTGGCCGAGTGGTTAGAGCATCGGGCTCAAAATCACAAAGCCTCTCACCTCTGTCGGCGCGTGTTCGAATCTCGGCCGCGGCGTTATGTGAGCAAGTTTGCCAGTTTACTTGCGGAAGGTCGGTGGTCTCTTCCCAGGTACATTGTATCTGGGTTCTCTCCTCCACCAACAAAAACTGGACGCCACCAGATAACTGAAAAATTGTTGAATGTGGCGGAAAGCAATAAATAATCAATCAATCAATCGATTCAGGTGACTTATTATAATTATCATATTTATTTATTTTTAGCAATAGAAGGGGCAGCTGCTACTGTATGTATTCATTTGTTGAAGTGTACAACTCGGAGTATCTTTGTCTTCTAGTTTTGGTTATATCGTGTACACAGTTTTTCTCGTTTTTCCACTAGCTATAACACTAGCCAACTGTATTACATATTCCTGTTTGTTTGTATTGTGAATATATAAATGTAACTGTATTTTGTGTAAAATCTCCTAAGGGAGGAAATAAAGTATGAATGAATGAAAATGACGCATTAAATACCGTCTGTTTATCCGTGAAATAGCGGAGTGCTCAGCGGACCCTAACTAGAATAAGTAACATGAATAGGTCCTTTTTTAAAATTTATTCTCATATATCTCAGAAGTGCTTACTTACTTATGTGGATTTTTTTTAAATGGCGTATTTGGTGACAGTCTAGTTGTGTTATATGGCTGCAAATTGAAATCTGCATCATGCAATATAAATTGTCTCTATTTCTTTATATTTTTTTAATTGCGGAAATTGGGTACCGTATGTTTCTTTATATTGAACTCGACTTGATTTACTTCCATCTTACGTCGCAGTGCATGCCGGTCCTAAAGAATTCAAAAACGGTGTCTGATAGTGACAAGGCTGACGGTAGGTCCAGGAGTTACCAACCTTTCATTATTGTACATATGAAAGGTACCCAAATGGTGAAAGGCATGGGATCTTTTGGTCATACAAGTATCAGAAGTTCGAACTATCGCTTGGACTTGGTGAACTCTGTACTTCTTTTTCTTTCTTTTTCCCTTGTTGGTTGTTCTTAAGTGATTTTCGTTTGTGTTGTTGATAAGGACCATACACACAACAGTGACACGGAAGAGAAATCGATATCCTGAATCGACATTATAAAACACCTCGATATGTCAATGAATATGGGTTTTTAAATTGACCTGTGCATATCTGAAAAACACTCTTGAGTTATTATGATTCAATATTTCTGTATAGTTACATTGAAATATTGTAAAAGTACAAAAACAAACACAAACTTACCCGAAATTGACAGGCATAAAATCATGAAGATCAAACCGAAAGTACGATTCCGAAAGCGGATATCATTTTCTCAGAATCGCAGAATGCCTTCCGTGTTTTTTTTAAAGGTCCATTTACGTTTTTGAATTATTATATTCAGTATAAACAAAACTTTCCGTGTATATGCACAATCCAATTAAGAGCGTTTCAAGTGTTTTCAAACAAGAGGGCCATGTACCACATCACAACTGATACACCTTGGCCCTGCTGTGTTTATCTGTTGTGATTTGTTAAGGAGATAACCGGCGTTTCTCAATGATATATAATTTTTCGTGACATTTCATGTTTATGCATTCTATCACTCTGTTTTTTAGAGCTAGCATTTTTTTGTAGTTCGTGGATTTTGCAAGTAAAAATGTAAAGTCGGCTCTTATGTATTATAGTAAGGACATCTTCGCAAGCCAAGGGTTTTCGGTTCACTCCGCTCCCCACAAACCCTTGGCTGATTGCGCCGCGAAAATTGTGGCTAAGTTTTATTGGTTCAGAGGTTCGAACTTTGAACCAATGGAAAGGTGGCTTTCATTCAAAAGAAACATGGGTATCAGCAAGCCAAACACGTGTGATGTTTAGCAACAAGCCCTACGAAGGAACTGTGTCGGGGGTCAACTACCACTGAAAAATCGTAGGGTAACTTTTTCAGCTTTCTTTAAAGTTTTCAAACAACTTTCAGAAGTTCTGAATTACAGTCCGTGTCAAAATGACAGTCTGTCCCAGTACATTTATTATGCGTCCTTCAACAAGCTAAACAGGTTAAGAGAAAATTGACTATGAGCCCGAAATCAAAGTTCAGAAATTCAACCACGTTGCTGGATTTGCGTTATAAACATGCGGCAAACGTCAGCAGATGCAAAATTATTTGGAATTTCCTCTTACTACGCTGATGTTACCTGTTCTGTTGCTAGCGATATTCTAATTCCTGGTTTATACTTTCTATAGCGCGTAATTGGTCTGCCGTTAACTTTACTTCAAAGACTTTTTAGTTGATTTTGCCATACATGTTTACATTTATAATGAAAGGTATCATAAAAGCCATTATCTGATTGACTAGATTATAAAGTTCAAATTCAGAACGTTCGCTAGGTGTCGCTACTGCAGAATACAGTTTTCGTGGCGTATGTCCTTGAAAGTTTTTTGGTTTTTTTTTAATTTTTATCCCTTGAAAAATTTTGACCCCATATTATCACCCAAACTTAGCCTCAAAGGCCGTGGCCGAGTGGTTAGAGCATCGCGCTCAAAATCACAAGGTCTATCATTTCTAGTCGGCGCGGGTTCGATTTTCAATCGCGCCGATATACATGAGAAAGTTTGCCAGTTTACTTTTGGAAGGTTGGCGGTCTTTTTCCGGGTACATTGTATCTGGGTTCTCTCTTCCTTCAATAAAAAAAAAATGGACGACACCAGATAACTGCAAAATTGTTGAGTGTGGCGGAAAACAACAATCAATCATAGCCCCAAAGTGTCACAGGGTAAACAAAATCATGGTATGAAATGCATGGTCTGTCCATAAGGAATGTATATACTAAGTATGAAAGTCATACCTTAAATAGTTCAGGGGATATTACACAGGTTAATCTTTTTTTTAAAAGTTGGTCAAAAGCTTATGTCATGGTTACAAGGTCGAAAACTCTAGTACCAAAACTTGCAACAAGGAGTATATACACGAAATATGAAAGATATTTCACTCACCATTCAAAAGCTGTGAGCAAGGATAAAGTATCGATTAAAGTTTTGAAATTATGGTCGAACTCCCCGGTCAAGATCACAAGGTCGAAAATCATGGTATGAATCTTAGGTGATGCCATAAGGAATCTATACACTAAATATGAAAGTGTTCAGAAGGTATTGCGTAGCTTAGGTGTCTGAAAAGTAGTTCAAACTCCAAGGTTAAAAATGTTGGTACCAAAAGAAAAGTTTTTTGACAAGGAATGCAACTGTTATTGTGATATGACATGAAGTTAGTCACGTTGTCAAATCCTATAGACCGTCAGCGCATGCGCATAAATACTTCAGCTGGGCAAGTTTCATTTTGTGGAGAACGTTTCGTTCGCTTTAATCAACGCATTGATCCCGCAATGGCACACAGTTGCAGCGTATATAGAAGTACTAATCAAGACGTTGCGAGAGGAAGAGAAGGAGATACTTTTCTTTCAGGTGAATTGAAGGATATTTGCTTCATTTTTATTCGAAATTCATATCAGAAGCGATGCCATATCAAAGAGGCCTGCATGGCAATGTGATCGTAAAATTAATATCACTTTGTAAATAAGTCTCAAATGACATTTTTTTTTAGTTGCCAAACAAATACGGATCTCAAATATAACAAATTCTATGTAGGGGAGATTGCTTCATATTTTTTATAATACATACAGTGGCAAAGTATACACTGTTTACTCATCTATAGCTGTAGTCATTTTGACGTTTTATATATATATATTTAATCTTAGGATTCACTACGTATTCAGACGTTATTTTTATTAGATAAAACAACTGAACGGTATGGTGGATATTTCCGTTTTATTCATTAATGAAATTCTTGTCTGTTTACAAAATGAACTCTCTGTAAATATTCTGATGCGTTTTATTTAGTTTGTTTCCGTTATGATGTCAAGACTGGTGAAGGTACCTAGTACAATTGACTCAAATACTTTTGAAGCGGTGATTGTATTCATACGCAAGAAAAAAAGTCTGACCACGAATTGAATGTCAATTTCGTTAGTAGTGTCATATCAGGCAAAACATTGGATGTAAATATATATCTATAATAAAAAAAATCATCCTCTTGTAAACAAACCGGTGGTTAGAGCGTTCGCTTCGTAAACGGGAGGTCGTGAGTTTGAGCCCCGCTCGTGTCATGGCCGCGTCAAACCTAAGACGAAAAATAGGTAGTGATTGCTCCTTCAACAAACGCTCGGCATTTAGAAGTGGGTCTTTCGGATATGACCTTAAATACGGAGGTGCCGTGTCACGATAGGCGTTGGCACGTTAAAGAACCCTCACTGCTACGGCCCTGAGCGCTAAGCATAGGTCTAAATTTGTGGTACTTCACCTACAGCTGGTGACGTCTCAGTATGAGTGAAAAATTCTCGACGGGACGTAAAACAAACAAATCTTGTAAACAAAATATTGACAAGGTATATCACGCCGCCATCTTGGTTTTCTTTTTTAACAGCTGCATCGCGTGCAATTTTGACAGAAGTTTGATATAACATTATAATTAGACTCCTACCGTTTAGAAGCAACTTTATCAAGATCTTACCTCTCACATCGTCATAGTGAACTGGAACTAAAATCCATTTATCGACTATAATCAACCGTCAATCATCGTCTACTGCTTCTCAAATGCGAAACATTGGTAATGCCTATCATCAGAATTTGTAAATATATTTACACACACACACACACACACAAAAATTAACTTAGGGCGTGTTAGATTTCATACTCTATTACTAACGCAGCAGAATTCAATACCAGAAACAATTCTAAAATAAAAACAATTTATTTACAATTATTGAAAGAAAATACTAACTGCAATCTAATTAAAATTAGATCCTTTGATCCGCTCACGTATATCGATACACAAGGTGTAGCGATATACGTGAGCGGATCAAAGGATCTAATTTTAATTACACAAGGTGTAGCGATATACGTGAGCGGATCAAAGGATCCGATTTTAATAAGATTGACACTAACTGACGATAGGTATACAATTACAGTGTCCGTTGCGGGTTTGAATGCAGATTTGAATTCACACAAAACTGTCATAAATCTTGACAGCAAAACGGGTGTTACGTCATCTTTATACTGAAGTGTCAAGTCATCAAAGTCCAGAAAAATCTAGGTCATACGTGTCGTCGAGTACAACGTATTTCCCTGTACACAGCATTTTCCCCTTAAAAGGTTTGAACGAAGATGGAAACGTAAATTTTTCACAATTCAAAACCATGAATACATATACATCAATCAAAGCAATAAGACTGTCTTTGCCTTTGATGTGTTTAATATCAATACCATACTCTTGCAGTAATAAACTCCATCTTGTGAGTTTGACAGTTTGCAAAAGTGAAGGGTTCGTGATCCGTAAAAACTAGAACTGGATGCACAGTAACATTCAAGTACAAATCAAAATGTTGTAAAGCTAACAACAAAGCAAGACACTCTTTTTCAATATTTGAATAATTTTGTTGACATTTTGTAAATTTCTTTGAAAATAAGAAACCACTCTATCTACGTTGTCATTATATTCTTGAAACAAAGCAGCACCGATTTCTACGTCACTAGCATCAACATTAAGTTTAAATTGTTTAGAAAAATATGGAGCTGAAAGAACTGGACTCTTCATGAGGACAGATTTAATTTTACAAAATGATTCGTCAAAGTCTTTTGTTCATTCAAATTTAGCCTATTTTTGCCATTAGTTGGTAAGTGGACCAACTGTTGAAGAAAAACTTGGACAAAATTTTCTGTAAAATCAGTCATACCTAAAAATATCATGAACTCTTTCTTGTTTGCAGGAATCGGGGACTTGCGATAATCTCCACTTTATAACATAACTTTGACCTACCCTTTTACCTAAATATTCTACAGTAGCATGACAAGTCACTCTTCGCAAGGTTCACTGTTAAGTTTGCTTTTGCCAGAATTTCAAAGAACATACGCATGATTTGGAGATGTTCCTCTCATGTGTCGCTGTAGATGATAGTATCCTCAATGTACGCTTCACTTCCTTGAAGGTAATGAAGAAGGGAGTGAATCATCCTCTGATAGGTTGCTGGAGCAATTTTTATGCCGAAATGCATCACTCTATATTAAAACAGGCCATTGGGAGTCATAAATGCAGAAATGTCTTTGGCTCTCTCAGCTAATGGCACTTGCCAGTGACCTTTTAACAGGTCAAATTTACTGACAAAGTTTGTCAGTACAGTCATCAATTCAAGGAATCGGAAACAAATTTGTTTTCGTGACAAAATTCACTTTTCTGAAGTCAGTACACAACCTAATGGTACCATCAGGTCTATGTACTAGAATGAAAGGTGGGCTCCAGTCACTTTTACTTGGTTCATTAATGTCATTGTTAAGCATGTACTGCACTTCTCTTCTCAAATATGGTAATTATAATGGATATAAGCGATAAGGATGCTGCTTAAAGGGCAAAGCATCATCCACTATAACATATTGACAAGCAGCAGTAGTCTTTTTCGGAACATCAACGAAGGTCGACGGATAATTGGTCATAAGACCTGTAGACGCTGAACTTGTTCTTTCTGGTGAATATTCAAATGTCTCAGTTTGGCATCAAGATTTTAAAGAATTTCGGAGTTCTTTAAACGAACTCTCTGATTGAAGTCCCCTCCCCCTTCCACTAGTTTTTACACTAATTTCATTGTCTGTACAATTTTGAAATGTCTTAACATTGACTAAAAGTGGAAACTGATTTTACAGAATTTCGGTCACATCTATCAAAATATCTTTCAACATGTTAATGTGACAAATTTTCTTTACGTCAGCCACGTGTCGTAACTACATGTACATAGTTTACATTACTAAGCTTGCTTTCAATTTCATAAGGGCCATAACATCTGGCTTGTAAAGGATGACCAGGAATTGGCAAAAATACAAAAACCTTATCGTCTGGTTTAAACTCTGTTCCTGGCATCTTTATCATACCAACTTTCATTTTGGCTTGAGAACTCGTGTGAGGTTTTCTTATGCCAATTTACAAGCATTGTAAAGTTCTCTCTTTGAAATTAGATACAGAATCTAAACGGTTAAGAGCACTAATCAGTCTTCCTTAAGCAATTTCAAAGGACATGTAAACATATGGCCAAATACTAATTCAAAAGAACTGAAACCAAGAGACTCCTGAACTGCTTCTCGTGCAGCAAATAAAAGAAGGTGAACCCCTTCATCCCAGTCTTTATCATACTGATAACAATGTCTTCATCATAGTTTAAGAGTTTGATGGAAACGTTCAGGTGCCCCCCGAGACTCGGGATTATAAGCAGTAGATTTATATTGTCTCACACTTAACTTATGCATGATCTCTTGAAACAACGTACACATGATAGTAAGTAAATACTGGTCCCCTGACCTAGTTTTAGGCAAAGGTCCTATACAATCTACCAACACTCGACTAAAAGTCTCTTCAAAAGCTGGAAAGGGTTGCAGAAGGGCAGATGAAATTTCTTGATTAGGTTTACCTACCATCTGGCAAATATGACAAGACTTGCAAAATTCAGAAACGTGCTTTCTCGAATGAGGCCAATAAAAATTACTTAAAACCCCATTACAAGTTTGACTGACACCTAAATGTCCTGCCATGGGTGTGTTTGACCTCTTGGTTCCTTATTCTATTGTATTTCTTTCTGATGAGAGAGTCCTTAGATTGAATAAATCAACGTCAGAAATATTTTTTCTTCTCGAGTCTCCCCTTGTTAAGCGGGATTTTTTTGGTTGTTTATTTATTTATTTATTTATTGGACGTCTCAATATGAGTGAAAAATTCTCGACGGGACGTAAAACAAACAAATAAACAATTTATTTATTGGTTCCTCTTTATTTTCTCTCACATTTACTAGAGGTACATATTGTCTCTCAAGTTCATATATTTCATCTCAAAACGTTTTCGAAACTTGTCCTGTGTGTCTTCTCTTAGGAGTTCCTCCCACTTTATAGCGTCGATCTTCTTTCTAAAGTTTTCCAAATCAGCTTTCCTGTATTTTCTTCTCTGCCTATTTCGTTTTGGTTTTAATATGTTGCATTTATAGTTGAATGTAAGTTCACAGTGATCACTTTTTCCTTGGGGACTGTGGTTACCCTGTGTTTGAAACAGAACACTGTTCAAAGATAGACGGGACCAAGTATATCGGTTGTAGATTGGAGTATTTGAAACAAATCAAACACAAGTAAAGACTTGAATTTGAAATAGAACAATGTTTAAAATATGGAATCGGAAAATTTGGGCACTTTTTCTTCCTTAAAAATATGTACTAGATAAACCACAAAATTAGAAATCAACTGATGTCTTTCAAATGATACCACAAAATCAATCAACAAGCGAAATATGAAACCGATATCAACAAGAAGAAATATGAAACCAATCAGCAAGCAGTAGATATAAAACCAATACAACTTCTGCATAATCGGTGAGCTTGAACTTCTAAGTTCACTCTGTCATGCTTTGCAGTGTGTTGTGTTTATGAGTGTTGAGTTAATACTGTATGAATTCGCATGGTTAGAGCCGCTCAAACCCGATGTATTCTTTCTAAGCCTACCAACAATCAATGAAAACTTGTAAAGTAATCAATTAATTGTAATTCTGATCAGTGGTTTCCAATACCAATATCTTATACCAATGGTGTTTTTGTAGACAATTAATAAGATGAGGGCAACTGCAGCATACAATCGGAAAAAGTATGTCCGTACGTAAGGTTTTCGCGTTTTCTTTGCACTGTTAACAGTTAACAACAACAACTAGAGTTTACATATGTAACGATATTTGATGGACGATTTTGGAAGATAAAAGTATGTCAGCCGTAAAAGCCAGTAGAATGAAACTTCTTGTCAAGCATGGTATGATTTTAAATTTACATCACATTAACATATTGAAGTATTACTTTATAAATACCGAATTTTCTCGGTAAACAATTATTGGCAAGCCTTCATTGGAGTTAATGTGTGCATGTAATCAGAGATCTGCATCGGTATTGTAATACCCTATATTACATTACCCTATGGTGATATATTACATTCGGACTAACTCGTAGTTTGTCATATATGTTACGTGTATATAACAAACAAAACCATACAGTACTGTACCAGTTGACACTTTCTTAAACATCTTATCCAGCAACAACAATTGGTCCAAGTCTGCATCCTATTACAAATAAATCTTAAATATCAGTTAGATTTTTAAGCAAAATTATTTCGAGTTATATATGTATATGATTATTTTGAAGATGTAGCCCCAGATTCAAATCCCAGTCTGTTACATATTACATTTTCTACCTTCACGTTACATATGGTCAGTGAAAATACCTGTCAGGGGATAAAGATTCTGGGTTTATGTCTTCAAAGTGTGGAGGCATATTTAAGAAGGGAAGGATGTGGCAGTCAGATTTGATCTCTGCACAGTGTAGTTGGGCGTCCCAAAAAAACCAAAATCTACCTCACTTCCACACTAGTTGACGTCACAATATAAAAGTATGTCACAGTGTACATGTTTCTATAGTTGTATTGAAGGGAAAATGTCAAAATATGTTGTTGTTATTTATTAGGGTTATCAGGTGTTCAGCTGTACATGTGTAAATCTGCATGTCAAATGCTTTTCAAATGATTTGTTTTAAATTTTTCTTTGATAATACATAGGTATCCCATATTTGTATTTAGTGTGTGCTACAGTAATGTTTATATTATATATTATATTGTGACCTTGAAATCGTCCCCAATCTGCGAAATAAATTTGTCTAGAAAGTTGATGTAGCAATATTAAACACGATGGTTCAGGTAAAGATAACTGTATTTTCTTTCGATCAAGGCATATTCCAGAAGGTAACTAGTTGCCGATATAGGATTTTGATATGGAAGGTAGGATTTTTTGCATTGCTTACACAAGATTTGGCGATGAATATGGGAACTACCCAATATTTTGATAAAGATTATGGAAATTGTTCAGAATGAGAGGATATTGTTCCAGTTTGGAACACTTCTTAAATTTATTGTATCACTATCAATATGTTAAACTCAAACTATAAGTGATTTGAGTGCATGTTCCACCTGTACTGAGATGATAAACAACTGAAAGTCTTGAGGATAAAAATAGGTCTACATCATTTGCATGATAACGTAATGGTTCTGCAAGGGGTTTCCCCTTGTAGCATATTTGTTTATATATTGACAAACGATTATTAGCAAAATATGCAACACTTGAGAGAATTTTACTTTAATTTGAATGTCGTGTTATTACTTGTTAATTTTATTCGGGACACCTTAACCCTACTACGTGGTGCCAGATAGCTCAATTGGTAGAACACCTGTTCATAGCCTTTTTTTTTTTTTTTTAGCTCATGTTACTTGTTCACTGTAAATAGTTCCAACTCTAAATAAAACTTACTTACTTATCTGATTAGAAATTCAGAAATCCAAGGTTTGAATCCCAGTATGGTTTATTGAATCTTTGCCTTCCTGTTACACTTAAATCACAAGTCAAGTGCTGAACATGCTGAGTTTTATGGCCCATATCCACGATCCATTGAAATGCATCTTAACAAATACAATCCCATTCATTCCTGCAATGCTCTTTATGAGATTTTTTTATTCCTAGAAATTTTACATGCAATCTCTAAACTACTCCACAAGGGTTATTTGATGGACAGTGAGGGAAGAGAAATGAATCACGATTATGTGACTGTGTTGGAATTGTAATGCTATTTCAGGTGCTCTACTACTGATCTCTTCAGGCCAATGTCCACAGTCCCTCAAAATACCAATTACTAACCACAGTACTTAACTTTAAAATGTTCATATCCCTTAAGAAACTTCAGCTTTCATCAGTTGCCTATGGTTAGGGGGTATTAGTAGAACATGGGATATGGAGCCTTCTGGAGGGAATGCCAGAGCTGGTAACTATGCTCATTTTCAAAGCATCTTATCAGAATTTGGTCAGTCAGTGAACATATTCTATTGAAATAAAAATGTACATCAGTCACAAGAGAACTAATGATGTTCTACATATTTACTATTTTTTTCTTACAAAGAAGGCTGTTAAAAAGCTGCAAAATAATGTCTGCAGTTGGACTGTTTACATTTTGACAATTTACCGTTTCTCCATCTACATGTTAAATGCCATCAAGAAAAAGTAGATAACTGTACTAACTACAGATTCCTTATATTAAAATCAACTGCACATCATGACAAATGACCCACCTTTTAAAAGAGTTTGATGCTGGTAGCTGTATAAACTACTTGTTTGAACACTCTGTCACACTCCAGTCAAGTAGCCACAAATTAAAAAGTAGAGAGAGATTGATGCTGAGCTGAAATAAGTGACTTGCTGTAGTATGAAGAGCAGCTGTATCTGTAAAATTTGGTTAGGTTCATACACTAATTTTACAATGTATTGATAGGGTATGATGAAAAAAGATAGAATATCTCACAATGTTTTTAAATGATTTAATGTGGTACAGTTTTAAATTGACAGCATTTAGCATGAATTTATATATTTTGCACATGGATTTGCCAAAAATTTTAAAGGCTTTAAGTCCCAGACTTCAGATGTTATGTAAAAAAATATTTAAACTCTTGATTAATTATTCTTGTGATATTTCATTTTTATCATGCTGTTTTCTCTGAAAAAAAAAAACCCTCAAAAAAAAAACCAAAAAAAAAACCAACAAAAAACTCCTTCAGAACCAGATGTTGTGACTAGGGCATATATGTATATATTAACCAATGATTGCTTGTAGAAAAGTGAAGAAAAAAATGTGAATAATATGGAAAGTACTATAATATTAAAATATTTAGTTATTTAATGTTTGATTGGTCAATAGTATACAGTTATTGACTGACCCAAGAATGCCAAAGCCATAGTCTGAGGACAACAGATCTACTCAAGGGTCCTACAATATACAGTAGGTGGACAAAAGTGTTGAGAAAAAAATAGTGCCACAGTAACATGTCAAAGATCAGCATGTACTGAAATCTGTTTATCCCTGTTCAGGATTTGAATTAAAGAAATTCCTTCAAAATATAAATAGGTTAGTGTGTGTGACATGTGTGGCATTACATATATTTTATCACCTGCTCATAGTTTTGTTTACATTATATCTCAGTAACAAAATGGAGACAAAGCATCAAGAAATTTCACAACCCTTGAAACAAGTCATTATAGAACTACATTTTTATATATATATATATATATATATATATATATATATATATATATATATATATGTGTGTGTGTGTGTGTGTGTGTGTGTGTGTGTGTGTGTGTGTGTGTAAGCGTTTGCTAGCAGTACATGTCAACAGATTTCTGGCTTCAATAAATCAAGTTGTCAATAAATTCAAAGCAATGGCTCACAATTACATAAGCAAAGCAGCAGACTGAGAATCGTGTGACTTGTGTAGCCAATAGAAATATCGGGCAGACTATTGCCTGGTCAACAGTTTGTAAACTGTTAACCAGTCAATAGACCATGAGTGTGAGAGTTAGTTTAATGAATTTAAGTTATGAAATTCCATGGATGGAGACCTCTCACCAAAGTTGCTGTGCACTTCACTGATTTATATTTTCATCAGTTTCTCATTCACAGGATGTGATTTCCTTTCCCAATTTTAAAAAAGCATTGCATGCCTATTTCAAATGAAAGTGATATATGTTCCCTTTTGTAACATAGTAAATATTGAATGTGAACTTGTTTTCCCAAGTCAAAGTGGAAGGCCTTTCCCCAAGAAGTTTCTTAACCTTCACAGTTCACTTAAAATAAGCAGTTCCTTAACCATCAACAAACCTCATTAGTATGCATGTCTCACTTGCATAAGAGCATTCATCTACCAGTTTCTTGGCCTTCAGAGTTCCTTAGCAGTTTTCAGGCAGTTATTTTGGCTGAAAAATTTAAATAGATACTTCATCCATGAATATTCATTTGACCTGCTTAAAAAAACCACTAAGGAACTGCTTACTGTAACTTTGACCCTATTCACTGTGCCATATAAAACTGCTAGAAAACTGCTAATTTTTGTCAAAGTGCAAAACAATTATTACTAAACTGTTTATCGAAATGCTTTCAAATAACATTCACAATTACCAAAACAGCAACATGAATAAGATTTAATTTCTTGAGATGAATGATTGTACAAGTTCAAGCAATTTATTTGAAACAAACTAACCACTATATAAAACAAACTGCTATCAATCCTTAGTTAACAACTATAGGTAACTAACCACTAACAAATCACTAGAATATATTGTGGACTGGAGATATTAAATACCTAATATATCATCATAGATAATTAACAAACTTCTAACAAAGATAATATTGAAACATATCAATTACACTGGGAAATATGATAAATCTTCAGTGTACACATGAAGAATTCACATATATGTTTATAGTAAATCCTGGAATAGGAAATAGCTATTTATCATGAAAATAAAAGTAAAATGAAACATGCACTTATGGTTAATATTTTTGATAATTCTTTATTACTTTTCACTCATATAGACAATTATCTATAATGTTATATTATTGGTAACAAAATTTGATAATATAAATGATCAGTGTGTCCATGGGAATATTAATTAATTTATTGTCAAATGTTAATATGATATTATTTCTGCATTACATATATATGTTAATATCATTTTCAAAGAGAACTGCTTGTGTTAATACAAAGTTCTGCTAAGCAATGAGAATATGCATCTGTTGTGACTGCTTAGACAGACTGCTAACAATTAAAATAAGCAGTTCATGAGAAAAGAGTAGGCAGTTTTATAAACTGCTTAATGCCAAACTGCAAAGAAACTGCCAATAAATTTGTGAACTGCTCAAAAACTGCCTAAATTAGCAGTTCACTTTGACTTGGGTTAGCATATTCAGAATTTAGTACAATCATGAATTAGAATCTTTATTTCATACTTGTATATTTTAACATGGAACATAAATTAGTGTTCTTGCAACCGTGCCAGAGTATGAATCTCAGCCAAATATTCTGAAATTTGACATAGAGGCTAGAATTATACATTTATTTATGATATATAGCATACAATGTCATTACATAATATTATAAGTAAGCCTAGTCCTTATGATTAGTGTGCATGTGTAGTAAAAAGTGTATATATGCAATGGTTTGTTTGTTACTTTGCTCTATATAGGTTCCAAAGTCCATGACATTGGGTTACAAGCCGTGCAAGGAAATGTGCTGACAGTGGAGGATCTAGTGAAGAAAATCTATGATGTCACAGAAATTCCACCAGCCAATCAAAAGATTCTTTTTAAAGGTAGATTTGTAGTAATAATGGTTTTAGAAATAAATTCAGGCTTGGATTTCTTGAACAGAAACTTGTTTGAGTTTTCTTTTATTTGAGTAGTCAAAGTTTGATTAAAATCTTCAACTTAAGTCTAAGTTTTGACTTAAGTCTATTTTTGAGAAATCCAGGCCTGATTATGTTGTACTTTTAAAGGTTAAGAACTTTGTAGTGAACAAGACTGTTTTTGATGACTTAACATTTATCAGATTGTATATGTTGCTCTTTAAAGAAATTTATTTTGAAATCAATTTTGCTTTAATTATGGTGAAATTTAAAGCATGTGCATCCAGTGCAAAGCATCTGGTCGTATTGTTTAAAGGTCACATCACATACATAATGAATACCAAGTGTAAATATCATGAATTTTGAATTATTTCATAAATTGCAAAAGGGAAAGAACCCCCCCCCTCCACACTCACACACATATGTATCACTGCATGGTCATAGTTGTCATCTCTGGGCAGATCAATTTAATTCATTTAGTTTGATTTCATTTTATACATTTATTGTATGGAATAGATTTTGATATGTAATAAACCAATATGGGGATTGTCTTCTGTTGTTTTTTTTAATTCCTTTTGATTGTCCTTTGTTTTTATAGCTGCATGCAGATCTGCAGTACTTTGGGAAATATTTGGACAGACCAGAAGCTATATATCACACACAAAACAATCTGTTTTATTGACAGAAATTTACTTTGAAATTGTTTTTGTTTTAATTATGGTGAATTTAAAGCATATATTACAAAGCATCTGGTCATGCTGTTTAAAGGTCACATCAAATAATTACATATTGAATGATATATTTACATGTCAATAATATTTTTAAAATTGCTGAAGGAGTGTATATAGTTTGTTCAAATATTTTCCCCAGAGAGCTGCAGATCTGCAGCTACCATTTTTTTTATGTACCACTTTGATTGTCCTGTCTTTTAATGGACCACTTTGATTATCCTCTATCTTTTGATGGACCACTTTGATTGTCCTCTGTTTTTGATGTACCACTTTAATTGTCCTGTCTTTTGATGGACCACTTTGATTGTCCTGTCTTTTGATGGACCACTTTGATTGTCCTGTCTTTTGATGGACCACTTTGATTGTCCTGTCTTTTGATGGACCACTTTGATTGTCCTGTCTTTTGATGGACCACTTTAATTGTCCTGTCTTTTGATGGACCACTTTGATTGTCCTGTCTTTTGATGGACCACTTTGATTGTCCTTCTTTTGATGGACCACTTTGATTGTCCTCTGTCTTTTGATGGACAACTTTGTTTTACTTGCTCATAGTCAAAGTAAATACACTGTACTCACAGAATATAATCCTTTATATTCCAATTTTTCAAGCTTGGCCTCTAGCAGGAGCCAATTCAGAATACACAGGGAAAAATATTCTCTCTCTTTGATTCTTAATCCTGGCATTGCATCAAGCCTGAGATGTTTAATATAGGTAGAAACTGTTCCTTTGCCAAGTGCCTGACATTAAAAGTGAAAGTCATTGACCTTTAAGTACGACAGTATAGGACCTTAAAAACAGGTCCTATGATATGGTAGGTGTAATGGCACAACAACAACAAAAAAAAAACTGTCACTGCTAGGGCCTTGAGTGCCAAGCACAGATGAGAATCTGTGGCACTTCATCTAAAGCTAGTGATTTCTATATTAATGAATAGTTCTTGAATGGTATGAAAACAACATACAAATTCTGCATAATCAGAAGAAATATGGTACCTTTCATTCACAATATTTATTTAAGTTTCAATATCGTGTTGGGGCAAGCAGTGGTGCTATATTATTTTCTTTCTCTCAGGCAAGACATTAAACAAAGACCCAGAGGCATACCTGACGGACATTGGATTAACTGATAATGCAAAAGTTATGCTTCTTGGTAAAAAGGTAATACTTTATGGAAGTTATTTGTACTGTGGTTTCGTCAATTTTTAAAACGATTAAAATTTAGAGGACTGTTTAAAAAAATTGCAATTTTGTTGATACAATATTTCATGGACAGTCATTCTGTATTCTTAATAAATAAGCAAAATTTGCTTGTCATTGATCTCTTGATTATATGGTTTGGCATTCAACATGAAATGATGAATCCATAGAAAATCTTATCTCACCAGAACCAAAGCCTCTGGTGAGTTTTTCTGATCAAACTCTGTCTGGTGTCTTTTGTCATTAACATTTCACATTTTCATCTTCTTCTGCAGAATCACTGGACCAATTTCAATCAAACTTGGTACAAAGCATCCTTGAGTAAGGGAATTCAAAAGAATGGCCATGCTTCCTTCAGAGGGGAGATAATCAAGAAAAGGCAAAAGTAGGGTGGGGTCATTTTAAAATCTTCTTTCTTCAAATCATGGCCCCTTGGAGGTAGGGTAGGGCCGAAAAGGGATCAAAAGTGTACATGGGGATATATAGGAAAAATCTTCTCAAGAACAACAAGGCCTGATGATTGATTGATTGTTTGTTTATTTATTTTGCTTTGTTGGAATCATGGCCCTATCATGGGTAAGTTGGGGCCACAATAGGGAATCAAAGTTTTACATGAAAATATATAGGGAAAATCTTTTAAAAATCTTCTCAAGAACCGCTGGGCCAAAAAAATTCAAATTTACATGAAAGCTTTCTGATATAGTGCAAATTCAAGTTTGTTAAAATCATGGTCCCTGGAGGTAGGGTGGAGCCATAATACTTCATAGCAATTTTTGTATATGTGCTTTCTTTAAAATATTCAAATGCAACATGTATCTAAATTTATGCCAAATATTCATTCTCAATCATCATGTAGTGAAGGACAGTGTGATAAAAATTCCATCATCAAAGAAATTGCCTAAATGGTCTACTGCACTAGTCACATTCTGCTAAAAGATTTGGTTCTGCAGGTTGTGAGTTCAAACTTGGGTGGTTGCAGAATTGGGTATACAATATGTAGAGAATTTTTCTGTGCTTTAATATCTCTACTAAATATTTCTTCACATAGGACAGTTATGTTTGTTTAGGAGTTCATACTGCAGTCTTTATGCTTTGTAGAATTGGAAACTGACAAATTTCAGAATGCATTCTATAAGAAAAGTATATACATCTGATGATCAATTATGGAAAAAAATAATTGATCATTGAAGCCAGTAGTTTTTTCGTGAACAATCAATGTTTTCTGATTATCAGTACAACAATTAGTGTAACCAATATGGCCATATAGTGAAAATGCATTAAATCTTAGAAAATCTTCTATACTTACATATATATTTGGGAAATACTATTTGCATGATAATGATGTCCATGAAGCTCTCAACCTAAATTAATAAATTCATGGCTCCTGGGCCAGGGGTTCAGGCCCTAGGGTGGGGCCAATATGACCATATAGTGAAAATATGTATTAAATATTAGAAAATCTTCTCTACTGCTATATATATTTTGAGTAAAACTAAATGAATTATGCACAATATAAAGGAACCTGCAAAATGCTTCAAGTCTATAGATAGGATACAGTAAATTTAAAATGGATAGTTTATTATCTTGTACATATGTAGAAAATAAATTCATTTTTCCAATAGCAACTGCTCAAGGCTTGAGTGAGGTTTTCGATCAAGATTTGTATATGTCTGTATGTCTGCAAGTCAAGTATCTATAGGTTTGATTGGTGTAAACTCATCACATTTTCATCTTCTTTTCACAAATCAAAACTGTACTAGGCCACAAAGAGTTTATGTAGATGTAAATAAATGAAGAGGGAAAATGCATCTACACATTCAGCAGAGCACATTGCTCACCTGAATAACTGATGCAACCCATGGACCTTTTGTTTTCTATATTGTTAACAATGGATGTCATTCTGATTTTAGCCTGACCCAGTAGATGACAAAGAAATGGGAAGGCTACACAACATAGAACAGTCCATGAAAAAAGAAGAAGAGAAGTTAAGTGAAATCACATATGAGCTGGATGGAATACACAGGGTAGGGAAATATAGACTGAATGAGAGATACTATCAGCATAATTTTCTCTGCATGTTAAACATTAAAGGTGTCCAGGGAGCTGTGTGTGTGTGTGCAAGGTAGATAGTTCAGCTTAAACTGATAGGATTGTTACCAGATATTTGGATGCACTTCAATACAAAAACTGTAAAATTTAGATAGAGACAGTGTAATGTGCAATAAGATGGTATCCAGCAATAGTCTTAGTGCAACAAGTACATTCATTGCATTACGGAGGAATTACATCAAAAGGTCCATGCATTTATCAGATAAAAATATAATGAGTTCATATATACATGTATTCTAATGCTGAGAACCTAGGCAGTCCATATAGGTATTAGCATGATCAAAAAGTGTTCATGGCTAAGATAATCAGAAAATGGTACTTATGGTTATTTTTCTGTCTACAGGTTGAAATTCTCCTAATCTCTTTTGGTAAGGTCTGAAGATTATTTGGGCTAAATTTCCTGAATCAAAGTGATCAGAAAAAAATAGGTATCAGATAAGGAAATAGATGTTAGAAAAGAATGACATGCTGGGTATTTTAATCTCTCTCAAATATAGTTAATAGGAATTGGACTTATTTTTGTTCGTTTGTTTTACAGACTTCAGTGTTTAAATTATGTGGTCCCCAAGCACTTTGTATAAATTTGAATTTTTATGGTTCTGAACAGGGATTTCTAGACAATTCTCTGAAGGGACCAGCTTTGCAGAAAAGTCGGAAAAGAGTTGCCAACAGCATAGAACAATATATGAAATTGCTGGAGAGTCTAGATAGCCTAAGTCTAGATGAGAGTAATTCTGGAGGGAGGGCCAAACGCAAGAGTCTGGTCAATAGAATTCAGGTATATATTCTGTAAACATATCTGCGACTCCTGAAATGAAAAACTGAAACAAGAGACCCTTAAAGGTCATAGGAGATAACTTTTAACAATACTTTTTTTTAAAACCCATCTCCTATGACCCTTAATGATCACCTGATATACAATAGCCACACAAACAAAAGTGATATTTATTCTAGTGCAACAAGGGAGTGAGAAAAAATGTTCACAACTATTAATCCCATGAGACTAGTATGATACAATGACCACTCATCCATACAAGGTCAAAATAAATACATGTGTCTTTCCAACTTTCTGACCCTACCTACACTTTGCTGCCAACCCAAAATATTTTATTGACAATATATATAAATAAAATAAAAATCTGGAATTTTCAAACCCGATTTTTTTTTTTTTACACAGTAGTTTCTCTGATTTACATTTTAACTGTTATGGATGTTCTAAATATTTGAAAGGTAAATTTATTGTACATGTAATTCAAAGTATTCCAAAACCTAAAATGTAGAATAAAATGTTTTAATAATTTAAAAATAAAATATTGAACCTAACTACCCTACTTGATATTTTTGGGAGTGAAATAGGAAACACACATATATTTTCTTTTGGCCTAATAGTTTTACTGGTCCCATAATAAATATTCATACTTTATTCAGTTAAAGAAAGACTGTATGTGGACATGTGTTTTTAATTCTTTATTTTGAACCATTAAGGACATTCATTTACTCTGTCCGGAATAGATTAACAGTTTGAGTCATTAATCTGTCTGAATCACAGTAAGGTTAACTTTACAGACTCTTTCAACTTAAAAACAAAACAGCAACAAAAATACAAGTGATCGTTTGCTTCTTTGACATCTTTCTAAGTTGCAAATGGAATTATTGTTTTATGACATACATAATAGTGAAGCCCTTTCTGGTTGCATTCTGGATGTTTCAAAATTGTTATTCACCAAATGAGTAAATAACTATAACTATTCATGTGATTTAAAGTACCAACAAAGATATATACAAACATCAACTAATTCTCTTTTAACTTTGCTTTTAAAGTTTTAAATAATAGAAATGTTTAAATGAGTTTTCTAGATGTGGGTTTGTCTAGTACATTTGTAAACTTCCTATATGTTAACATATGATTGAGATAGTTGTGGTATTTACCAGTAATTTGCATGCATGCAAAGTAGTTTTCAGACAGAATATTCTAAAAAATAATTTTCAAATATATAAGTAAATTCAGCAGTTATAGAAAATTTTACGTGTCACCAGAGGCGAGTGCATAATGGCATTCTCTCATCCTAGCCAATTTTAACTAATCAGGACAAGCAGACTAGTCCTTACCCTGACTGATGACAGTTTAAATGTCACTCATGTTTTCTCAAAATCTTTTTAACATTAATAACAGTAAAAAATTTGTATAGTGATCCCAAACATTGCTAATCCACCCCAAGATATTTCTTAAAAGAGACACTACAGCTTATTTTCCCCATTTAATTATATTTTAAAACATGTATCAATAAAATGATAAAAATCATATTGATATTGACAATTTATAACAAGTTTTATGGATCAATTTGCTCTTAGAGGTGCTTTGAAGATCATCCAGAATTCAAAGGTTTCTTCATGCTGACTTTGACATTTTACATCACATGATTCAGAATGACAGCAAATGTGTCGTATAGAAACTTATTCAAATACCCCTTAAGGGGTCCATACTTGCTTTTCAAGAATGATATTATTCCCTGCTTCTTATGATCAAGTAATTATAAGTCATTATTCTGATGAAACTGTCCAAGTCCCTATTGACCAAACAATGTTTTTAAACTAACACATGACATGTTCAGATAAAAATAGCAATTACTTTTAAAGCCATGTATGCATGTCTTGTAGCTTTTGGTTACTGATCCCCACATAAATTTTATCCTCCTCCATGTGAGTTGTACCTTATTCTATTTTAACCCCCTTTCTTATCTAATCTGTCAAAATTCTAGGTCTACCCATTGTATGCTTTCTATCACTAGATGATGTGCTGTACTGTCTACTGTCTGTGCACTTGTGTCTGCAGACCAAAAGGAGGAATCTCAATGTATTTTTAAAAGGCCTTTAAAAAGTATTAATTTTTGCATTTAAATGAGAATTTCAACTTTAGAAATGTGTTATTTTTACAAAGTTTATACTTTCAACTATGCAACAAAATTTGAGGAAGCTCTGGGAAAATTGTCATTTTATGATTTTTGTGCAAATGAGCTATAGTGTCTCTTTAAATACAGCATCTGAGACTGATATTATTTATTATATATTATATATTATCACCTCTTCTTACCCCATATCTGGGGACTTATCATGTGTACTTATCACACAACAGTACTGTTTCCGGGTTCATAACACAGGTTCAGAAAAACAATATGAACTCATAGCACAGGTTAATTATGTAGGGTCATGTGAGGTCAGTGCTTGCTGACAAAGATACAAAACTTTTACTACAAATGCTCTTCAAGCCTATACATGTATTTATTCCTGTTTCATTTGTTGTTGTTATATAATGACATAGCTAATAATTAAAATCCTAAGATTGAAATTTCAATTTAGCAATCACATTGATGTATTTATCTTTAGATCTTATGTCTTCCCCACAAGAACATTTTCAGACAATGCAAAGAGGCTGAAAATCACTTCCTTATACAGAAATGTGAAATGGAAAGTAACTAAAATCTGCATTTATTGATAGCTGTGTGATAAATAGAATCTTACACTCATGCTTATGATATTTCTTAAATTTGCTACCAGATTTAAATATTTCCCACGTCAAAGCTCAGAAAATATTAAATCTGGCAACTCATTTCAGAAATTTCGTATTCCATAAGCACTCGTTCAAGATCCTCTATTTCTCAAACACTGGCCAATGATATATATGACTGCTTTCTAAAATTTTGTTTATTGTATCAGCTTGGCTGTTTTGTATGAAAAAGGTCTTCAGAGATACCCTATAATGGGTATTTTCTGTGGTTGTACTTTGCAGATAGGAAAAATTGGCAAAGATTGCAATCACTAAAAATATATATCAATACATATAGGTATGGATAGGTATAATGCAACTGCAGAAATTGGAAATGCAGAGTATAATTTGCTACCTTTTAAGGATAAAATCGCAAACATTTTCACCCACAGAAAATAACTGTTATACAGTATGGTACATTTTCACATGATATTTACAAAGATTTAATACATTTTGAGTAAATGAACTCCATGTATCCCCATGTGAGGGTATGAACCTCTCACACAGGTTCATGAATTTCACAATTCTGGTAGAAGCCCTGTCCTATTGTTCATTGCAGCTGTGAATCCAGTTTGAAGATTTTTTGAAATATTGCATATATAAAAATGGTTCATAAAGCCTTGCCCTGTGACCTGAACTCCTGACCTAAGGGTCATGAATTTCACAATTTTTGTACTGACTTTCATGCTCATTAGATCTATATACTAGGTTGTCTATTAAGCATTTACAAGTAAAGATGTGTTGTAAAGATTGTCCTGATTTTAGATGTTTTGATTCCATATGGGCAGCAACCAATCACAATTTTTGTCCTGAAATTTTCGAAATATGCTCATTATTTTCAAAGAAGGTATTAAAAAGGTTTGCAAACAATTAAATAAGATCAGTAATAATGCGAAATTCACTCAACCTATTTTCAGATATTCTTGTATGTGATTTAGGAAAATTATCCAGAAGCCAGTCAGTAAAACCGGGAAATTGATAAAATGACGACATTCTGGTATTTTTAATTCTCATGCCGTAAAAAGTGACCATGAAATTTGACTCTTCAAATTTTTCATGTGATTGGTGAAACCTAAAACTTATTTATTTTGCATTGTAGAACCTACTTGACAGATGTGATGGCTTGGCACAAGGAATAGAAGATATGATGGCAAGGTGGAGTGCAAAAATGCAAATTTAAAATTCATTCCTAAACCTTGCACCATTGTTTGACTTTTTCTGACACTTCAAATTTGCTTGATATTTATTATTGTCTTGGGAAGACACATTTTTTGGTTTTGCATAATCACAGCAGTTACTTCATTTATTTGTCTGTATCAAACTTTTTATGAATTTCTTATTAGTTAATATAAACAGATTATTAAGTGGTTTGATCAATACAGGATACTTGATGTAAACTTATATTACTGTTACATCATTTTCACAATTACAGAAACCCACTCTGGTATTGGGAAAGTGCCTGCTGTATTGGAGTTAACAATATAGTAGTGATGCCATTTAGTTCTATTTGTGTTTAAAAATAAATTTCATATCCCAATCTCGTATCCCAATCTGTACACTGTAAATGAGAAGTGGATTGTTAAACCAGCATTGATGAAACCACCTTCCATCTTTTTTCTAACAATATCAGATTTATAATGACTTAACATTTTGACTAAGGAGTGTCAATATTGGAGTTCGCTTATCAGGCATTTATGATTGACTTCCATATCAATCATCACTACTTTTGTGTATGTTGCAGTGTTAATTATGTTAACTTTCACTAACCGAATTAACAAATTTAATTTAATAAGCATGGTATAGTAATTTTTTTCCCCCATCCAATCATCTCTCTTTCTCATATGCAGTAAGGAATTTTCTGGAGATGTGAGGTCTGTCTTTTCTATTACAGTAATGGTGACAAAGACAAATGATGGCATCCAATGGGCCAAGGTTTTATATTTGTTGTATGTCTAGCAGAAGGAGATAAACTCAGTTAAACTCAGGAATATAAGGTTTCCATAACTATTTTAAGACTTTGCATCAGTGGCCAACTAGAGGAAAAGTCTTTATCTGATCAGCGAATTTTCGTAGCTTGAGAAGGAACCTAGTACATCTTCTAAATTATATTAGACACGTGGTAATCAATATGTATAATCAGCTGTAATTGATTACTTTTTTAATAAAAGTAATTAGATGTAATTAGTAATCATGAAAAATATTATTACTTGTTATTTAATCAACAACAGCAAAGAATTTGATTTTGATTACTTTTGGTTACTCAAACAAAATGAATTTTGAAAATTAAACATTTTTGATATTTTCAATCTCCTTCTAAGTTTTTTATTTGCAGAAATTATAAAGGACTGTCAATCATTATTGTTACCCCCCCCCCCCCCCCCACAAAGGACATGTTTAAAAATTATTGCATCAGTAAGAGGCATCATTTCCTAAACATCATTGTACTGTTTAAAGAAGTTAATTCTAGTTGTCATCTTTATGTAAATTGAGTGATGCTAAAATACAATACAAATGAAGTAAATGCATGTGATGTATATTTAACAAATAAATATAAATGTTGAATGTTCCTGATAAGAAGTTACATACTTCATAAAAACAATTGTTTGATAAAAAAATAAAAAGGTAGTCATGATTATTTTTAAAAAAATAGTAATTTAATCAATTGCCATCCAAAAAGGAGTAATTTCAAAGTGATTGTAATTTAAATATTTTTCAACTGAATGACCACATGTCTGACTGATATGGAATCCATTTATTGAGAAAAAAATATATATGTTGATGAATTTTAAATGACATTTTAGAATGAGGAACCTCTGTCCCTGGAAAATGAAGAGATATTAAAGATTTGCTGTTTCACTTTCTGTGAAATGCCAATTATATTCACTAGGGCTCTAGTCTAACTTTCTAGATAAGTATACTTTGAGGAGGAAGCAAGTTTATTTTGAATTGCCTTCCTCTTTTGTTCCACTACTGACCTAGAGTGAATAGAGTCTAGAGCAGCACCAGCTACAGTATATGGTTTCATTGCATTCCATAGAAAGTTTTTAAGGTAACTTCAACCTTATGTGACTTAATTCATACTGTTATGGGTTAATTTAAAGTAGAAAAACTGTATTAATTTCCAATTCATATTGTTTAATTTAATGATAATCAAAGAAAATGTATATGTTGCTACTTTTTTAAAGATGTCAGACTTGAAAATTGCACATTTTCTTTTAACAGCAAAATGAAAACTTCAAATAAAAGCTGGATAATTTGACAAAATTTTCATTTGCACAGTTTTAAAAAAAACCCTGCTATAGATATTTGTGCATTTTAATTATTTTGGATATCGGGAAAATCCACGCACATTAGAGAAAATAACCAGCATAAGAGTTACTGCCCTTGATAGCATTTAATTGATTATTTATGGAAAATATAAGCTTTTTTCAATATCAAACAGTTAACCATGTTTTTTTTTTATTTTACCAAATGAATAAAATTCTCACAAAAGATATTTTTCTATCATGCTGAACGTAAATTAAATCAAAGATTTTTGAAAAAACCTATGACATTACTTGAGGACGAAGTTACCTTAATACAGTTTGTTTAATTCATCATTATGATTGTATCACCAATTAATTCATAACGGGAAATATTTTCATGTAATGATTTTTTTTATCTTCTGAAATAAATTTGAGTGGAGTGGAGTGTGAAGTAACTCTAAAAATTAGAGTATGGTTTATATAAAAATGAATTGGTTGCATATTATATTTGGATATTGAAATTCAGGTAAAATCACAAATTCTATTTTTCAAGAAACAAGTTAATTTGAAAATACTTTTGATTTTTTTTTTTAATTTGTTGTTGATTTTTGACAGATAATAAAGAATGATTTGATGTGACTGGGTTTTTTTGGGTTGTTTGTTTGAATGGGAATATTATTAATCCAAAGGGGACTATAGGTTTCTCCTCTGTCTGTCCATCCGTCCCTCTGTCTTGGTTTGGAATGAAGTCAACTGATGATTTTAGTCAGCTTGAAAGTTATTGGTATTTTGTGTAACAGTGTTTAAGCAGGGGCAAATCAAGCATGATGTACTGAATTCATAGCATATTCTGATATAAAATGACTCCTCACTATCTTGCGCGTACATGTATGTTCAGACTTGTTTCTCGAAGCTGGTTATTAGCAGTTATAACAGCCTTTCACCCTTAATTTAGCCAACTAAGATAGCTAGCTTTTCTTATTCAAAGTATCTGGCTACTAGTAGCAAACTTTAGCTGGCTAGCTTGTTGCCAACTTTTCTCTTTTTAAGGGGCCAGTTAATAGTAGCTAACTGGTCATATTGTCGTTTGATAAGATGCTATCTCATAATAATCATTATCTCACTATTATGAAGCACAATAATTTTTTAAAACTGCTTATATGAGACTATTTTGTATACGTCGAACCTGGGTGCATTGGGGGGTGGGGGGGGTGTTCCGTCAATCGTCTGTTATTTATATTAGTTGATGCATTTTAAGTTCTTCGCTAATTGTGGTATGCATGTGTTGTCCTGTATCTGTGTATAGTGAGACATTTATTTGCATGTTTGGCCTTATTTGGACACACTGCCATTATTACCACATATTATTTATCTACAATAAACTGATTTAAAAATTACACAAATTTGATATTGTAAACTCTCTCTCTCTCTCTCCAGATGAGGTGATAGATCGATGTTTTCCTCTCAGTGTACATTGTCAGTGTTGGAGATACCAATATTAAACATCAATTGTGTGCAGAAGTTAGCATTAAGGTTTTTCAGTTTCACGAGTGAGTAATATTCTCGCCCTCTTTTAAGAAAATGATACCATGATTATACTTCAAAGCGTAAAAATATTGACAGTATGAAATATATTAATAGTGCATTAAGAGAAGATAAATTACTTGGAACCTATTCACCCACAAATGGTGATCATATCGGCGATCTTGCGCAAGCTATCTGCTTCAGTGTAGCACAGATTCGAGTGTTTAGCTCGCCTGATCTAGTACCACTAGTTTGACTGCCATCAGTCTGTTCGTGATCAAGACGCCCATGGTTCACAACGCTTATCTGTGATACATTGCCCTTCTTAGATATCTGGGACTTAAAACCGTGTAAAACTTCGAACATGTACAGTAGTCCTGCCCTGTTCTTATGGGTCATATTTGGAACAAAATGAATAATTATGTAGGTAATTAGGTTGCTGTTGCTTGCGTATTAATTTTGAAAAATTGAACCCCTGTGGTGAGAACAGTTTCCAAAAATTATCCCTATAGACTCAATAGAGAGTCCCGAGTTTTTATTAAACCATAAATGTTTGTGTTGTAGATGCCCAGGGACTACTCAATTTTGACGTCGGGTTTGTTTACAAATAATAATGGACGTAAATATACTAGCGGAAAAAAGAAACTGTGCATTACTTAAAGTATAAAATATAAGAATAAAATATCAATGGCGATACATTCAATTCAGTAGCATGATTCACAAATGTATTGTTTACAAATATATGGAATTAATTTGTGATTACGTCATGAAACGTCACTTGTAGGACGTTAGAAAGACACTGGTACTTGAAAGGCGATTCACAAACTTAATCCCGCGCATGACCACCATTTGCGTTCATGCAGGTTTGACACCGGCATCTCATTGATGACACTAAATTGTTCAAAAATGCCTAGGGAATGTTGTTCCAGATATTGGTCAATTCCTGGCCTAAATCGTCCAAAGTCACTGGCTGGTAAGCAATGTAACCGTCTTTCCATTTTATCCCATGTGTTCAATTGGTGATAGGTCTGGTGAAACTGCTGGCCAGGGCCGGACATCAACATTCTGCTGAGCAGTGAAGTCTCTGACAACACGGGCAACATGCGGTCTGGCGTTACCCTGTTACAGGGTAATGAGAATTTGTTGTCTCCGTATGAACGGTATCGCATGACGTTGGATTATTTCATCCCAATAGCGAATGTCTGTCAGGTTTCCATCGATTATCTGTAAAGGGGTCCTATCGTGTGCAGTAATACCACCCTGCACCATTACGCTACCGCCTCCAAATTGTCGACGTTGCACTACACAAGCATCCGAGTAACGCTCTCCATTCCGACGATAAACACTCTAGCGACCGTCACTGCTGTCCAAATGAAATCTTTATTCATCAGTGAACAGAACATTGGCCCAGTCTTGAAATCGGTACCTCATATGTCTCGGACACCACGCTAATCGTGCAGTTCGATGACGTTGAAGCAGTAATGGACGTATCGCTGGACGTCTAGGTCTGATGTTATGCTCACGCAAGTGATTACGAAAAATTCTTACACTTATGCGCCTAAGACCGGGGATGCTACGAGCAGTCAAACTTGCTGTCTGAAAACGATTTAGTAGAGGCATGAGTCTGATATGGTTATCTTAGCGAACCGACGTCACACGGGGATGTCCCGAACGTGGTCGAACCAAAGTGTTGCCGAATTGTTGGAAATGTCTCCATAATGACCGGATAGTGTTTCTGTGAACACTAAATTGTCGTGCAACACCGTTTTGGGCGATTCCAGCCTGCAACATTCCAACAGCACGAAGACGTTGATTTTCATTTAGCCTTGGCATAGCACAATTACAGATTCTTATAATACCAAAGTGATTTTCTGAACAAATACCGACAATGTATACAAATTTGTGCTTCTAGAAACAGAAATGCATAAAATTTGAACATTATGTATTAAAAAGGTCATTGACTGAAAAAAGGGAAGCATGCCTTCTCTGATTTGTCGTTCCAACAAAAGACCTCCCCAGGCTTTTCGTAGGCGATAAATCGGACTGAGCCTGTGAAGTCCTCTTCCGCGCGACCGGGTAGTCTCTATAGAATATATTTATAAATATCAAAATATTTGATAAGAGAATGAAATTAGTCAATAGGTTGATTTATTTAAAAATAAATTCAAGTTTCGTATGCAAGTCAGTTGTGGTTTTTCTAAAATGACTGCACAGTTGTTGAAATTCAGCTATAACACTTCCTCCATTTTCATATACTGATAATGTCACCTCATTATGTAGACTGAAATTCGTAATTACGACTTCTTATTTCGTTATTATGACTATTTCTTTGTATCTCGTTTTTACAACTTTTAAATTATCTCGTAATTAGCACTAATTATGACTTGTATAATTTTTTTCATGCCTCTAATTTGACTCCACTAGGTTTTCATAATACGAGATTATTTAAAACGTCTATCAGTTTATTCGAAATTTTGATTGATTTGACTGTGAGTAGCTTTGGTTGGCAACTCATCTTGGAATCTAAAAGAAACACTTTGGTATAAAAGTCTGGGTCGATTTGAATATTAATTATAGTTTGGCAACCAATCTAGAGAAAGAAAATTCCTTGGTCCTCCAGTTTAGAGGTTTGGCTTAGGATTAATAAGGATTGATAGTCCACTTCTCTCTCTCTCTCTCTCTCTCTCTCTATATATATATATATATATATATATATATATAACTATAACACTTATGCAAGAAAGTATTGCAACTGCTTTTATGGGCAGTACATTTTTGGTAAGTACATGTAAGTAAGGAGTTTAACCTATTTGAGTGAAATTCTTAGATTACAATAAAAGAATCAAGTACAAGTTTTTAGCTTACCTGACCTGCCAAGTGAGCTATTCTGACCCATTTTTGTCTGTTTAAGTGAAGGGTCATGCCTCCTTTAAATTAAAGGGGAGGTAATCACGAAAATGCAAAAATGGGGTGAGGTCATTAAAGAAATCTACCTCTTCAGAACCACTGAACCAGAGAAGTTCATATTTACATGGAAGCTTCCAGACATACTGCAGATCAATTCGTTAAAATCATGGCCCCTGGGGGTAGGGTGGGGGCCACAATAGGGGATCAAAGTTTTACATGCTAATGTAGTGAAAAAATCTTCTTAAGAACCTCTGGTCCAGAAAAGTGGGCATTTGCATGAAAGGCCACAATAGGTGATCAAAGTTTTACATGCGAATATATAGGAAAAATCTTCTCAAGAACCACTGGTCCAGAAAAGTGGAAATTTGAATAAAAGGCCACAATAGGGAATATTGAAGAAATTGGAGCTTATATAAAAGATCGCATAAAACTCGGTCATTCCGTAATGCAGATTTTTACTGAATTGAGGGAAGTTTATGGGTCTGATGAGGTATCTTATGAGACAGTTCGTAGGTGGAGAAAGAAATTTCCGACTGGCTCAGAGTCCTTCAAAGATGCAGCAAAATCTGGCCGACCTATGACTGTAACAGAAAAGGCAAAAGTCAGGGAAATAATTGAAAGTGATGTCGGGTAACGATGCGTGATATTGTCAAAGCTGTTAGCATATTGCTATCGCGGGTGCATGCCATTTTGAAGCATATTTTGAAAGTATGAAAGATTTCTAAAAGATGGATACCACATATATTGACAGATGACCTAAAACGGGCACGAGTACAAATCGCTAAGCAATTGCTCAACATGTATCCCAAATTGAATCGAAGACAATATTCAAACATTGTTACTGGTAACGAAACATGGATTCACGTTAAAAAAAAAAAAAAAGGAAACAAAATTTGGCTAACTAAACACGATAGAAGACCTGTAGTTGCCGAAAGAACCATAAGCACAAAGAAGTTTCTTTATTGCATATTCTTCTCATGTGATGGTATAGCTGTACAAATTCCGGTGCCGAAGGGCAAAAGTGTTACTGGTCGGTATTACCGAGATGTTATACTAAAAAAAGCTCAAGAAATATTATCATAAACGACGCCCTGTGTCAGGAATTAGGCATCTCTGGGTATCGACGGATAAGTCCTCGTACCGTTAGGAACAGATTGCGAGAGACCAGCATCCGTCCTCGACGTTTTGCTATCCGTTCTGTTCTGCTCTGGAGTCACCGTGTTGCGAGGTTAGCGTGGTGTACAAAGCATTGTCGTTTCAATAACGTTATTCAGCGCCGCCAATTTTGGTCTGGGATGGAATTACAATACATACAAGGTCCCCTTTGGTGATAGTGGAGGGTAATTTAACCGGCATACGCTACCGTGACGAGATTGTACGTCAGCAAGTCATTCCATTCATTCACAATAATCAGCGTAACGTCATTCTACTTGAGGACAATGCACGACCACACATTCGACGAGTTGTTATTGACTATCTACAGAACATGAATGTGCTATCCTGGTCTGCGACGTCACCGGATTTATCGCCTATAGAACATGCTTGGGATGAAATGGAACGATGTCTACATCAAGAGCAAAATTCCCTGCTATGTTGGACGCTTTGTGTCGTTCTTTATAGCGCATGTGGCGGAACATTTCACCGGCATTTCTGCATAACCTGATTCGTTCACTGCGTCATAGGTGTGAAGAACGCATCGGTGCAAATGGCGGTCATACACGTTATTAAACGTGTGAAACTTTTTTGCACATCCTTACTTTCAGTGGCTGTTCGTATCAACCACAGTGGACATAGTCCACAATCCATGATTTGATGTATGAATAGCACATTTTCGAGTTATTGCTGGGACACGCGTTTATTTTAGATTTTATATACCGTGATCACGTGATTTCAAGATTTGGTTAGCCCTCAATACTTAGTGCGTAAAATAGCGTCTGTTAGTAACAGTGTTATGAAGCGGAATACTGTAGTGCGAATACAAGGAAAATAGGAAAATATTGTTATATTACTTTCTACCCCTTTTCGACACAGAAAAAGGATCTGTGGTCAGAATTTGAAAATGACCTCTAGCTTCAGTTCCACTGCAAGGTCGCACAACTTAACTCAATCAATTTTTCGACTAAAAGAAAGCGCTTAAGTTATGACATTTTCCATGAAAAAAGTCGATTGAAGTTGTTTCCATCATTTTAAAACTATATGTAGATTTTAAAACTGGAAATGTGTAGCGCTAACCAAATCTGAGGGTGCGTGTAAAATTCGGGGGGAAAAAACGGTGTAACTCGAAAATGTGCTATTAAAATGCATTATATTAAAAAAGGATATACGTAATACAACATAATATTTTGTATAGGAATCAATAAATGAAATTACTAAAGTACACAGTTACTTTTTTTTCCACTAGTATATTTAGTCTAGGGCTTTCATATTTTGTATAGACATTTTACGGGAAGACCTTTCATGCGATGCAATGATGTGTAATATTGTGACCTTGACATGGAAGTTTGACCTACTTTTAATAAATATCTGACCTATACAATATGTCCTAAGTATTTAAGGTTTTGTACATGTATCTTGTATATATATTTCTTCTGGCAGGTTCTTTATGGCAAGATTTTGTACACAATGATGTTTGATCTTTTGACCTTGAAATTTGATGTACTCTTTAAAAACATCCTGACCTATTCCATATCTCCTGAACCATTTAAGGTATGACTTTCATATTTTGTATCTAGGCTCTTTATAGCAAGACCTTATTATTTCGTGACTTTTGATCTTGCAGTCTTGGAATTGGACCTACATTTTGAATCAAGGTAGATCTTTCATATTTCATATACATATTTCTTATGGCAAGACCTTTTATTTCATACTTTGACCTTGTGACTTTGAAATTCGATCTACTTTTAAGAAAGTCGGGCGGCTATAAACAAACAAACAAACAAACAAACTTTTAAGAAAACATAACCTATCAAATATCTTCAAAACTATTCAAGGTTGGTCTTTCATATTTTGTATATAGATTCTTTATGACAAGACCATGTGATACAATCATATTTGATATTGTTACCTTGATCTACTTTCTTTAAAATATTAATTAATATATCACGAACTATTTAAGACAAGGCTTTTATATTTTGTTTATAGATTCTTGATGGCAAAACCATGGTATACTTCGGTGTTTGATCTCGTGACCTTGACATGGAAGTTCGACCTATTTTTAATCAAATCTGACCTATTCATTGTTTGTTTGTTTGCTTTACGTCCCGTCGATAATTTTTCACTCATATTGAGATGTCACCAGCTGTAGGTGAAGTACCACAAATTTAGACCTATGCTTAGCGCTCAGGGCCGTAGCAGTGAGGGTTCTTTAACGTGCCAACGCCTACCGTGACCTCCGTTTTTAAGGTCATATCCGAAAGACCCGTGATTCTCACTTCTAAATGCCGAGCGTATGGCGAAGGAGCAATCGCTACCTATTTTTCGTCTTAGGTTTGACGCGGCCATGGCACGAGTGGGGCTCGAACTCACGCCCTCCCGGTTACGAAGCGAACGCTCTAACCACTGAGCTACCAAATAATCTGAACTATTTAAGATATATCTTTCTTGTTGTGTATATAGAGTTTTTATGCAAGGACTTTCATATCATACCATGAGCTAGATCTTGTAACCTTGGTTTTATCCAGAACAGCAAGATCATGTTAGTTATATTGGTGTGAAGTCATCTCTATGTTATGTGAATTCATTTTCAGTTATGTTATAATCCTTTTGGGCTAGGTTAAGGCCACAATATGGGTCAAAATTTTTAAAAATCTTTTTAAAATTACAACATCTGCACAATGACAGGGCCATTGTGACTCAGGTGAGCGATGTGGTCCATAGGCCACTTGCTAAAACTTTGAACGTTCTTTACTATATGATATTATTCATACATTTTGTTTTAAAGTTTGTTGACCAGTATTTAAAAACAAACTTTGGTACCGTATTTAACTAGATATATAATTTTTAAAAAACCCTAAAAACCTTTGATTTGTCATAGTAAATACAATGTACTACAGCGAATTACAGTTTACTATTACAATAGTATTTTTTGTTGCATGGTGTACAGATGTTTTTAGACAGCCCAGTATATTTTCACTATTGTCCGTCTGTCTGTCTGTCTTGGAAAGAATTGAAACCCTGACTGCTGAACAACACCTATAACCAACATTCCTAAAATGGAAAGTTTTGATGAAAATGTCTCTGGCTCTGCACAAAATTAATAAATAAATAAAATAAAAATGAAAATGTGATGTTATAACAGAAAACATAGTAACAGCAGACAAATGGAGGACAACAGTCGAAATTTGATGAAAACAAATCACTTAAATTGAGCTTTCAGCTTAAATTTTTAAAGTAAAAATTTTTTTTTTTTCAAAAATGAGGTTGAAATCCACAAGTTTAATGATCAAAATCGAGAAATTTAGCCATTTGCTTATTTGATCGTTATATGTCTTAATAATAACAATCGCTATAAATAAACGTTGTACAGTATGTAGATTTTTATACTTCGAAAGTGCAAAAATAGTAAATTACAACAGATGTGCAACGTTCTCTTTATATTAAGGGGCCTCCGTGGCCGAATGGTTAGAGCATCGGGCTCAAAATCACAAAGCCTCTCACCTCTGTCGGCGCGTGTTCGAATCTCGGCCGCGGCGGTATGTGAGCAAGTTTGCCAGTTTACTTGCGGAAGGTCGGTGGTCTCTTCCCAGGTACATTGTATCTGGGTTCTCTCCTCCACCAACAAAAACTGGATGCCACCAGATAACTGAAAAATTGTTGAGTGTGGCGGAAAGCAATAATCAATCAATCAATCAATCTTTATATTAAAAAACATAATTTTGAATTGAATCATATTTAAAAATAGCTTGTGATTTATGTTCAAATATTTTCTAATATATACGTGAAAGTTGAAATTCTGTGATATTAGAAGACAACTGTTAGTGTATTATTTCAAATCTTGCTATCTAGAGTTCAAAACCTTGTGAATGCATGTAAACTCTTGTTATTTCCAAACATTAAAAGAATACATTTATTGATGTTTCTCGTCGATTGTCAACTGGATTTTTTCTGTACTCTTATGTAATTCCATGGAAATGAAATTATTCTCACTTGTAACCATTCTCACCTGTATATCACCTTTGTATATTTACATTCATTGTATGTATTCTGCTTAATTTCTACTGAAATCGATTACTTGTCATTTACAACTACCAAGACGCATATTGTTTTAATAGAGTTTGATCCGAGTTATCGGGCGACATATTTTGCGTTATTGTTGGAAAATACTTTTTCTGGTTTATATTTTACCTTATATTTGAATTTAGTATAATAAATAATGATAACCTATTTTATAAGAGGTTTATTTTATTAGTTTAGAGTTTGTCCTTCTTGGACTATTTCCCTTTATCATCGTTCAAATATGGAAATCATAACAATATATGGAGACGGGTCAAGATCAGGTGACTTTCAGATGTTATCTAAATAAATAACAAATCAATAATATCTATATTTCACATACTTGAAGGAAGTATTTATATTTTTAAACAGTACAGAAAAATATATGTAATGAAATGTCTTTCTTTGATTTGTTAAAGGGGAGATTTGCATTTTTTCTGCACTGTTTGCAACCTTTAAATCCCATTTAACAAACCAATGAAAAAAGAAGTACAGTATTCATAAGCTCTCAACAATTCCAAAAGGTAAATATTATTAAAAATACATAGAAAAATCTTATTCTAAAAACGCAACCAAATGCATAAGAAAGTAAGTTTTTGTCTAAATTTCAATTGGGGTTTTAACCAATGGACCCAACATTTAATCAACTTATGGATTTTTATAACAATATAATATCTTGACAAAGGCAATGATTTCTGCTTTATTATTTTTTTTGGGACATATCCAAAGCATTAGATAGAGTATGACATAAAGATCTAAGACATAAACTTGAAAAAAATATGGAATATTGAGCAATCAGACTGGAATGAAAATTACCTAACTGATGGGCAACAAAGAGTTAATATTGAGAGATTCTCATCTACATTTAAAACTATTGATGCAAGAGTCCTCCAGGGGTCATTGCACGGTTCCTTTCTATTTCTATTGTTTATTGATGACATTACCGATGGAACAGTAAACCATATACGCTTATTCGCAGATGATACATCTTTATTCGCATTGTTTATATCCAACAGCATCTCTCACTTGTGACCTTGGGGAAAATTAAAAACTGGTCTACCTGATGGGTTATTCATTTTTATACTGAAACAACTGTAAAACTCAATTTCTCCGGGGAAAATCTATTTTCAGACAACATGGTGATAAATGATGATATAATAAAGCAATAAAATAGTCATTTACAACTAGGACCCAGATTCCAGTCTGATGGCACCTGGTCTAATAATTTCACATCTATACATGACAAAGCATGTGAAAGGTTATACACAAATTAGAACATTAGACAGAGATTCATTGATTAAATTTATATTTTTGCTTAATTCTTCGACCTGTTCTAGAATATGGCGACTTTGTATGGAACAGTTACACACAAGAACAGACAGAATTATTCAAGAAAGTCTTTAAGAATAATCTCAGGTTTAAGGGTGAATTCTTCTAGGATAGCTTTATATAATAAATTGGGATGGGGATCATTATCTTTCAGAAAGGCTAAACATAAGCTTATCCTGCTATATAAAATAATAAATGCTTGGTACCACATTACCTGGAAACATGTTAGTTTTTCCTCAGTTCAGCACTTCTACAATCTGAGATCTTCTGTGAGCATTGGTTGATTGATTGTTTTACGTCCCGCCGAGAATTTCTCGCTCATATTGAGACATTACCAGCTGTAGGTGAAGTACCACAAATTTAGATCTATGCTTAGCGCTCAGGGCCGTAACAGTGAGGGATCTTTAACGTGCTAACGCCTATCGTGACACAGGATCTCCGTTTTTAAGGTCATATCTGAAAGACCCGTGCTTCTCACTTCTAAATACCGAGCGTATGGCGAAGGAGCAATTACTACCTATTTTTACGTCTTAGGTTTGGCGGCCATGGCACGGCCAGGGCTTGAACACACGACCTCCCGGTTATGAAGCGAACGCTCTTACCACTGAGCTACCGCGACCGGTTTCTTATGAAAGTATTTTATTCATTGTGCAGAACAGCATCATACTACATGTATATAACAGCTACATCCCATCAAAAATATCAAAGGCCTGAAGGGCCACAAAGGCGTCGAGTGCAATATCATATACATAATAGGGTTCTCAATAAATTCAGAAGGTAGGTAGATTACAAAAAGTAAGAGAAGAAATGTTTGAGTGCCGCAGGAGACATTTCCTCATGTTTAAGTACATAAATAAACATTACAATCATTTGCAAAATGTCAGCAAACTGTGTTTATTTATATAAAAAGAAATAAAGAAGAGAGTTTGAGCTGAAGTTGCTTGTCCTAACAAGTTCCTATATGTACCCCCCTCTTGCTAGATAACATCCCCTCAAGACTAGTTACTTTACAAAGGCTATAATGAATAAATTGAAATTGCAGACTAAAAATGCTGAAAAGAATGTAACTGCTTCAGATTGAGTCTTCTGTTATGTCTTCTGTTCATGTATGATGTAACAATTATACGGTATTAATTCTATGTTTTCAATAATGTCTAACAATTCAAAAGTTCAACGTACATGTAATATGTAGAAAGGTTATTGGAATTCTGAACAAGATTCAATTCCCAATGAATGCCACCTAGCCTGGGTTTCTTTGCAAAATTACCTGTTATTTTCGTCGCGATGCACACGCTACTTTCGTTTTGCTTAATTGAGAATCGGGATCGGGGTTACCGAAATCAAAACCGGATATAGTCTTTGTGTTTTTGGAATAGATTTATTATATATTGTTTAATGTCCCGCTCGAGAATCTTTCACTCACATTGAGACGTCACCATTGCCGGTGAAGGGCTGCAAATTTTAGACCTATGCTCGGCGCTTATGGTCATTGAGCAGGGAGGGATCTTTATCATGCCAAACTTGCTGTGACACGGGACCTCGGTTTTTGCGGTCTCATCTGAAGAACCGCCCCATTTAGTCGCCTCTTATGACAAGGAAGGGGTACTGAGGATCTATTCTAACAACTCGGATCCTCACGGGGTTTGTTTAAGAATAGAAACTGAACCGTGACAATGCGCAGTCCAATTTAGTATTTATCCGTTTCGACTGATCTGAAATAAGGATTCTTGGTGAAACTACGAGACTGTAGATATAAATGAAAACAAAGTTTGAGCTGGTTATTTTGTAAGTACTTAATGATATCGCGCGACATAAATTTTGCGGGAAAATCTGTTTCGTAGTAAATCCATCTGCGAATAACGAACTTTTCTTGCCAAACAGTCGTTATTTAACTATTGAACAAAGATACAATAATATACAACGATATCAACAACGGAAATGGTATTGTGTCTTTCAAATACCAATTAAATTCAATGTTTCAAAGTCTTGAATCGTAAGAAAAGTTCATTACCAATAGGCATTATTTGATTTCGCCCATTGAGATGGGAATGGCGATGTAGAGGCAAAATCTGCATGATCGCTAGAAGGCTCGACGCCTTAAAAATTATGAAACTCACTTAGTGCAAATTTTGATATAATTCAGCATCTTTATAAATGTTTTAAAAATCAAATCTAAAGCATTACAATGTTCCAAATTGTTACAAATATTTTAATTATGGTAATAGGAAAAAAATATTATCCAGTGTCAGCTACATTATGAAACCAGTAACATAAATGCACATCTAAAAACCACTTTTTTTTCAACCATTTGCTCATGAAGACGCTGCAGTTGTAAACAGTGTGCGTATAAATACGGAACTATTTGATAAATATAGTACTCTTTTAACGGCAAAGTGGGATTTATATATAAAATAGATTTCTCTTTTACTTTTATTGCTGTCGGAATTTCCAGCGTTAAAGCTATATATGCTATATTAATTGGATATTATTGAAGGAATAAAAAGCATGTTTTCCTCCTAAACTATACAGGTTATCGGTATACACTTTATGCAAATTATATTTCAACTCGATCGGATTAAAAAGTAATGCAGCTAATTTCCTATTTATTTATTTATTTATTTTCAAAATCGGATACTGAACGCCCCATTTCGAAATATTTGATTACGTGGCATCGCAGCTAAATTTACAGAGTACACAATTACTTGTCGAAGGCGCGTAGGCTGTTAGCGGGTTGGTCGGTTGTATATTGTTTAATGACCCAATTGAGAATTTTTCACTGAAGACGTCACCATTGCCGGTGAAGGGCTGTTACCTGGAAATATTCAGTGACAAAAGATAGTCAAATGGGAAACGGGGAAGAGAAAAGAACATTGAGTAATGAAAGAGGAGTTAAATTTCATGCTTAACATACATTATATAATACGACTACATATCATGATATTAATCGTTGTTCGTTAACTTCACCTTTTCATCCTCTTTTACCTTGATGTTTCTGATGATATTTTCCCGCGCGCTTGCGTACACTCTCCATTAACGACACTCCTTAATGTAAATGCATTTGAGAATTAATAACAATTTATAGTTTGTCGAAATTGTCAGATGTTATTATTTATTCCAGTTTATCATATTGACAAAATTTGGTTGGTTATCAATATCTAAAAATACTTTTTAATACCGGTACATATCGCTTTAAGATAGACGCACTATATTTTATCAATCATTAGCAAGACATCAGAGTATATGACAAGTTTTTAAAAAAAAATATTCTGAATTCCTCGATTGTTGGAATATAATACGAATACTATATATGTTCTCACAAACACATACACTCCCAAAGGCTAACTATAAATGTCTAGTTAGATTTGATATTTTCAGCTCTCTGCTTCAAACAGAATTTACCGGCAACATGTTTGCTTTCTATTTTATCAATTATGAGGAACTTTTAATGTGATATTCATCTTTAATAATTCAGGATCAATTTGTGTTTTTCTCTAAAAAGAGGAAACGAAATCGATTGACTGATTATACACATATTGTATACGTACCATTAGGGATTACCAATGCTCGGTTGTTGTGAGGCGATAATAAATTATAACATACGTTATTTTATTCTTATTCGTATGTATAAAATGTAATGAATGGGAAATGAACAATATATACTTCATCAACGTCGGAATGAGTAAAATCAGATTCCACTTCTGCCGACACCAGTAATACAAACTACAAGAAGCTGACAAACTTATTATGTATCAGAAAATGTAGGGGGAATCGTTGATCTCGAAAAATGCAAGGGTGTTACGTTGTACTCCTGTCATCGCAATACCCCATAAATATCTGAGATGGATCCAGAAAATTTTCAAATGGAGTCGTGACTTAAGTTTTTACCTTTTTCTTCCCCTTCAAATAAGGGGAGCTAAAGAACCTAAAATTATAAAAAGAAATCCCCCCAACACACACACAATCCACCACTGGATATAAAAACAAAATGATGTCTTAACACTTCATATATAGTTGGTTTCATTTTGCAGAATATATATATTTGCCTAAATATACAAAATATCAACAACTGTTATTATACGCCCGTCTAAGGTCTAAGATGACGATCATATCCGTCTGTCTGTTTGTCCCGCTCCGTGTCCGGTTCGTAACTTAAATACTATGAGATCTAGAATCATCAGACTTTGTCAGATGATACATCTTGAGCAGAGGGTGGATCGCACTTTAAAGATAGGTCACTGTAACATATGATTAAGACGATATGACCAAATATAGCAAAATCCTGTCCAACTCATAACAGGACAATTATTTGGTCTAGAATCATCAAACTTGGCTAGGTAATGAGTCTTTGGATGAAGATGTGTTGCGCTCTAAATCAATTTCACTGTGACCTATAATAACTTTTTTAAAAAGTTTTATTTGTTGTTGTTGTTATTGTTTCTTTTTGCTTTTTGTTTGTTTGTTTGTTTGGTTTTTTGTTTTTGTCTTTTGTTTGGCTCATGTAGATATGAGTCCTAAAATCAACAAACTTTGACAATTTGTGCATCTGTATAGAAATGTAGTTTGTAGCTTAAAATCGGGTCATTAAAACTTTTAAAATGGTAAGTATTAAAAAAAAACCCAATGTTTTAAGGGAGGTAATTCCTACATATGTTAGACAGTAATGCTGTAATGCTATTCATTACATCAATACACATTTTTTCCATAAAAAAGTAGCTAAATAGTAATTAATATGGATATTTATTTTGTTTCTAACATTAATGATATAAATATATGCAGAATTGTACTACAGAATTTGCAAAGACTTAATAAGCGCATCACAGAACAGAGGAATTGTCTCATGGGAGTGATAATGCTTTTAGCAGTATAATCGATCTCTCCAATTAAGATTCCTTTAGTCCCATGGGAGTAATCCATCATGTTTCAGAGTTCATCCGGAAATTCAAACATCCTTTTGATAAGACTACATTACATCTGTCCATTTAAAGATTAATTAATGAGTATAATGTAAGAAGGCTGTGGTATACTCACTCCTTTTCTTTGTACAACCCAAAATAAAAAATCCATACCATGTGAAGGAAATTATTCAAATATATTTAATAAAATAAAAACATGTCTTGGAATATTTCTATAGTTATATGCACAATTCAAGAGATATTGTGATACTTAATAGACACTTCACAAGGGATAATCTTGATTTTACCTCATAATTAAAAGCAAAGATATTGGTGCAACAATTAAGATTGATATGATTTTGTATCATGCACTTTAGTCTGTTTATAATAAAAAGATATATGATGGGCGTATCCTGTGTCGTAGCGGTGCACTTTTGTTCTGTACTCTGAAGTTCTAAAAATATAACAATAAAGATTGCTCACAAGAATACGCATAAATTCGATCAAAATGACTTTATTTTCTCAAATATTGCTAATTATTATTTTGGCAAACTTCCTGTTGTAACTTCAAATCTAAAGATCAGCATGGTCTATTATAGTTTTCAATTTTGTTTTCAACACGTCAGTATCATATGCCTGGAAATATTTAAAACAGATATTATCTATCCAGAAAAAAATAGGATGTTCAGTTGAATCACTTTAGCGTTTCATATGAAAAACACAGTATATATTGTGAAGTAGAGGGGGGGGGGGATGAAGATAACGAATAATGATCAATCTCTGGAATACAAAATTTAGAGTAGGACAAACAAAGACCCATGGAAACACCAAAGGTGGGATCATGTGTCCAGGAAGAGCAAGATTCCCTGTGGACACAAGGTGTTGCATAGTAGCTTTTCTCCCCGGAAAATTGCCTATAGAGTAGATTTACCCTCTGAAGAAAAAGTTATTGTATAGCAGAAATACCCCTATTGTAGGACTTGTCCTCCCACTTTTGGTTTAAATATTAGAAAAATATTTTATGGAGATCCGTCTTCAAATAAACTGATATCGTTAGTTAAATTTATTAACATATGAAATTGTGTATATTATCCATTAAGAACAAATAAAATTTTAACCATACTTAATTTTTGTCCTTCACTTTTAGCGAAAAGCGAAGGACATTTAATGGGTCTGTTCGTCTGTCTGTCACTCTGTAACGCTTTGTTTCAGATGCTATTTCTAAACGTTCTTGAGCCGTGCTATGCAATTTTATATGATGAATTTTGAATCCTTATGACTTTAATAGAAATGACCGCTATTTATCTCGAGTTGAAGAGAATGAACGTCAAAGCCGCTTTATTTATCATTTTATGCATATGTTAATACATATGATTGTTCTTATCTATTAAAGAAAAAATAAATAATGATTTTAATTTTTAGCATTTTTAATTTTTAGCGTTGATATTGATTCTCAAACTATAGCATTTTCTCCTAAATCAGCAAAAATAAGTTGACGCAAAAATTTTCAGATTAAAGACACTTCATGACTTTGATATGATGATGGTATAAATGTATTACTTTATTTCAAGAAGGTGACATGGTTAATGCACGCACTAATATTCCCCAGGGTCTTCCATTTGATACATACAAATATATACACAATCATTTACAACAGAGTCATAAAAGTCTGAACACAAGCATGTGTATTATAGTCCAGTCAATTTACGATTTCGCATGCAACTAATTGCAAAAGAAATAATTTTTTTGCAAAGTATTCCTTAGTATCAGTAAAACAACATATAAAAAATCTAATTTTATCTAATGTGCAGAAATAATATATTTTGATGCATCAAATTTGCTGATAGCTCCCTTTGTTTTATGTCACCGCCGCGCTATCATAGCGTGCTTTCACCGAAATCGTGACGTATACATTATCATTACGTAAACATTGATCAAAGTCTTTGCTCGAATTTTATGACATATGTTCATACAAGCGTGTAAGCGCTTGAATCAATATAGCCTAGGTGTAATACTATAAATTTATTTACAAACGAGACGTTCTAAAGCTTCTCAAAAGTTTAGAAAAAAAAAACCAGGTTGGTAAAGTCACAACACGCGTCGTCATGTAGACGTATAGGCCTACTGGGTTCATTCAAAATTTGGGAAAGGTGCCGTAATGTAACGGAAAATAACATTTTTTTAAACTAAATAGTCGCAATTAATAAGTAAGAAAGTGAAAAGGCTTTTTTCTATACTGCACTGCTTATTTCTATTTTCTATGTAAGGACACCCATTCGCATTACAAAGCCATCTTTCTCGTTATTGATTGGGGTACACGGGGTGCCTTTTAACGTCCCATCCGACGGAGTAAATCTTTCTCCTGAAGTGACGCTATTAGTTGCAACTTGAATGCGGTTTCTGTAATAAAAACTAATACGATACCAATTTAATTTAACCTTTTATGTTGTGTTAGTAGAAAATTTCTTCCATTTTAATTATATCTGTTCTAACCTTGTGTTGAATATGGAAAGATTACAAGACTGAACGTTTCATCGGCTGACCTGGTCACTGCTGGGAAAATTAATATACATTTCTACAAGCAACCACCTAAATCGTCACTGCAGATGAAATTCGCCAAAATTAATAAAGAACAGAAAGTACCAGATCCATCTTTGAGTTTAGATCTTCTTTCAAAGGCTGTATGGCCTCTTCGATCTCCAACTCCAAGTTGGTCAGGACTGATGCAGTGTACTCAAAATGGAAATTACCGTGGGAAGTCCACCATCACCTTTCTGCCGATGATAGATATGGACGCAAGCGATATGTCATGTATCTACTCTACACTGAAGTTTGTGTCTCGCCAAGCTAGAAAATATGGTACAACTCCAATTCTGACATTTGACCAGCCTCTCTACATGAAAGCAGTTATAATTGTCACTCATGAGTCACAGTGTGAAGACTTAAGCTCCATTATACTCAGGTTAGGTGGGTTTCACACACAAATGAGCTTTTTAGGATGTATCGGCCGCATTATGAGAGAATCGGGATTGCAGGAAGTTTTAGAGACTGTATATGCGTCAAATGCAGTTGGTCATATTCTTAGTGGAAAAGCAGTAGCTCGAGCAACCCGTGCCCATTTTCTAGTTGATACAGCCCTTCATGCCTTGCTCGTGGCTAAAACCTTTGGTGCCGAATTGCCTGATAATGATGTGCCCCAAAATATATCTTCAGGTTAACTTGTAACACCCATTGACACAGAGACCCCTGATCACGTCCTTACTCAATCTGCAGACGTTTCCACAGCCCAACTGGAAGAAGATCATCTGCTAAAGAAAGCTGCTGCCTTGTATGACCAGTTGCTAGAGGGAGATGCTACTGCACAAGACGTGTGCAATAATTCTACCATTACACAAGTACTGGGGAAACTTGCGGACACAAAATCCTCTCTCAAGTGCTTCAGATTAGCAGCCCTTTGGCTTCAGTACTTAGAAATGATAAGTCTCTTAAAAGCTTTTATCACAGCTGAAAGAACAGGCAATTTGTAACTCCATATACAAACTCTACACGCAATGCTTCCCTATTTTGCTGCAGCTGGGCATAATATGTATGCAAAGTCAGCATACATCTATGTCATGTCAATGATCAATCTTCAAAAAGCTCATCCCGATGTACACAGCAAGTTCATGGAAGGTTATCATGTACTGAGAAGAAGTGAGAGGAATTGGGCGGGTCTGCCGTGTGATCTTGTCATTGAGCAGGCATTAATGAGAAGTGTGAAAACATCAGGTGGTTTAACGAGAGGTGGAGGAATGACAGAGGTACAGCGGTCGCAGTGGCTTTTATCTATGCCTTCTTGTGCAGCAGTAAATGAGGCAATGCAGAATCTGACAGATGTTGGCTACCACACAAGTGAGCAGCACAAGGAATCTTCAACCTCTCGCCAAGAAAGGGACAAGCAAGATATAATTAAAGTTATATCATACCTACGAGACCGTGACCCTTTTACTGAGAGCATCCCTCTTCGAAATATTGACACCGGTGTGAATGCAGACAATAATATCAACGCTCATAATGCATTAGCATGTGGACAAAAGATCATTGACTCTATGGTTGGTCAGAATATTTTTGATTTTTCCTTCAAAAAATCAATGCAGGTGTTAACTATGTCATCTAAAACATCTATCACGGTTGAGGAAGGCAGAGTTGAGGTTGATCCCCAAGTGCCTTTTTAAAGACTAACGGCAATTTCATCTAGAGAATCTGTTGAAGATATTGCAAATATCTTCAAATATGAATTATCAACGCATCCATCATCGATCTTTGAACCCTCAGGACTTCCAAGAGCAGCAAGTAAGCCTCAAATTTCAGATGCAATTTGGAGTATGGGCGATTGTGCTGTATCAGAGAAGGAATTGCTTGATGTACATTTTGTTTTGGATGGCGGTTCTTTGCTACAGCGTATCCCATGGACAAAAGGCATGTCATTCAATGCTATATGTCAGTTGTATGTTGAGTATATTATTAGAAGATACTCGAGACCAACTATTGTATTTCATGGATATTCCAGTGAACCCTCGACCAAAGACGTGACTCATCTTCGACGTTCAAAGGGCATCATCTCCCCTGATGTAACATTTACTTCAGATCTTCAAATCTAAAAAAGAAATTTTTCTCACAAATAACAACAACAAGTCTCGTTTCATAAGTCTTCTTGCCCAAAGACTTCCGGAAAATGAATGCACGGTCATCCTTGCAGAGGAAGATGCAGATTGTCTCATCATTTCAACAGCTGTAGCATGTGCTCAGTCAACACAAGTCGTTGTCATTGGCGAAGACACTGATCTTCTTGTTCTCCTCTGCTACCATGCATCACTGGATGGATACAACATTTACTTCCGATCTGAACTTTCTAATAAGTGCAGGCACTGGGACATACAAAAAACAAAACGGATGCTTGGTGCAAAATTCTGCCAGTAGTACACGCAATCACGGGATGCGATACAACCTCCCGCCTATTTGGGATAGGAAAAGGTGTTGCTTTAAGGAAGCTTTTGAAAACAAACAATGTTACAATGGCAATAGAGGAATTCTTAAAGCCTGGAAACCATCTGGAAACTGTTGTAACGAGCGGCGAACAGATTATTGCTAGCCTATATGGGGGAGTATTGTGCGAAGGACTGGATCTTCTGAGACTGCGCTTATACACAAATAAGGCTATCACTAACAATAAGTGCGTTCAGGTACAGAGTCTCCCGCCAACATCTGATTCTGCGGCTCTGCATTCTAGAAGGTCATACTATCAGTGTCAGCAGTGGATAAAACTAGATGGCACTGATCTGAACCCACTTGATTGGGGATGGACAGTCACTGATGATAGCAAATGCATGCGGCTTAAAAACACTTTGCCGCCTGCTCCCAATCGTCTTCTGAATATTATCCACTGTAATTGCAAGGTAAATTGTGACACAAAGAGGTGTACGTGCCGAAAACATGGCCTAGAATGTACTATTGGATGTGGCCATTGTAGAGGAACAAGTTGTTCCAATTCAACAAGGAACACGGAGGAAGAAGAAGAAACAAACTGATTTCCATGGTCTGTTCACTGAAATTATCCCCCCTTTTCCAAAAAAGCCTCTTAAAGGTGAAATTATTACATGGAAATTTTACAATTTCTATTTCTTACAAAAATTTATAAATGCCAATCAAGAAACTGCATTCTTATTTGATAGGTAATGATGGAAAGCTAATTTCCAGTTTTTGTCGTTTTTTCTCTTTTTCTCTGTTTTTGACCCCCAAAAAATGGTATTTCCACTTCAACTGAAACATTAGATTTTTTATATGTTTTAGTACACATATTAGCGAGGTCAAAATCATTGAAAACAATTCTTTTGCAATTAGTTGCAAGTTTGACCCTTTTTGGGGCTAATTTGACTGGACTATTAAAAGTCAGTCCATATCACTTATTATAATTTTATATTAATAACAAACAATCACAAAATATAATATTCCAAATTGCGATTAAAATATAAAACATATACGGTACAAATTTTGATGCACCAGATGCGCATTTCAACAAATAATGTCTCCTCAATGATGCTCAGGTCAAAAATGTTCGAAATCCGAAATAAAAACAAACTTGGAAGAGCTGAAAAAACCAAAAATACCAAATAGTGGAGCCAAATCCGGCAAAGGATCAGAGCTATGCATGAGGGAGATAATCCTTAATTTTGAAATGAATTTCTTAATTTTATCACAGCAAATTTTTATACGTGATTCATGCTAGTACCGAAGTACTTAGCAACTGCGCTGGTGAATACCCTTGGGGACTAACAGTCCACCAGCAGAAACATGTACCCAGTGGTTGAAATATAAAACATATATGGTACAAATTTTGATGCACCAGATGCGCATTTCGAATTAAATCAGTGTATAATACAAATTATATACGAGAAGAAAACAAGCAATGTGATTTCTTTCGTTTGGGGTACGAATTGGACAGAAATCAATTTATACTTGGTGTTATAATGAATTATTTGTTTATGTCACGTGTCTTTAGAAACCGTTTAGATCGCAATGCTACATAAGACGTGAAATGTTGTTCAATACCAGTTTAGGACGACACGCACAGCAGTAAAGTTTGAATTTACAAAGTTTATTAAATAGTTAAATATAAAACTATATGGTATATTGTGAACTTGTATATTTGATATGTTTCACATATAAAATAGCTGCAGCGTGTCTTTGCTAATTCCACAAAGTGTGTTATGTTGTTTATTCATCTTTCATTTGAAATTAATGAATGGTTATAACGTAGAATACTTAAATAGTGATATGGCAGCTGATAAGACATTTTTCTACATAATTAAACAAATATGCAGTGACTGAGAAATTCTTACATGTAAGTGCTTTGGTAGTTTGTTCCATCTAAAGATCAAGAGCCAATATCACGTGATTCTATTATAAAACACATACAAATAAGCATTTCCTAAAATAGATTATTACTGACATACAGTGGATCACAAATAGGTCTTTCCTTCCTCCTGTCGTTAAACGGGGGCGGGAGGATCCTCTGAATGATCTTGTTTAATTTGTTTCATCGGACGACTGAGAAAACGTTTTAGCCATGTATTTATGTGGTGATATGCAACCTAATCCATGCCCTGAAATTCAGTTTTAAATGGACTGCATGACTTATTTTGTGAATAACAAGCTAGGACTGTTTTACTTCCAACTGGGTAATTTACGAGTAAAATTTAGACGAATTATTTAGTTATTTTGGTAACAAAAGTAAAAAAAAAAAAAAGGTTTAGGATACCATAGATATATAGTTATAACACATCAACAAAATCCGTATCAATCGCTTGCAGAAAATGACGCATCTTTATATATATATATATATCTATGTGTGTGTGTGTGTGTGTGTGTGTGTGTGTGTGTGTGTGTGTGTGTGTGTGTGATTGCGCCCACGACAAAAGGGTCCTTATGGCAATTTTTACTCATTTTCACTTTTTGGCAGATTCAGATAGATAATAGGTTGAATATTCAAAATACAAAATTGTATGGCTCTTCTTCACTTCTAAGTCGTATTTTTCTGCATTTGAAGCACTGATATATATATTCTATATTATCAGTGTAATGTCATGAAAGAGACAAGGTGCTGGATCTCTCTTCTAAGTATTATTTCATTTCTTTAAATGTTTCTGTGTGTATTATTTGAGGGTGAAAAGCTCTCAAATTTCAGGCACTTTTAACAGTTTTGAATGGTAATAAATATCACCGCTTTAAATTTGATATTCATGGTTTAAATGAAAAATTAGTTTTTCAGTTTTAGTTAAGCAAACACGAAAAACATGAAAGAAACTGTATTTTGTCGAATGCAATACACATTGTTATTCAATACACACCCTCGCTTTTTTGGGGGGGTGGGGTACTGAAAATTAAGGGGAAATCGCAGTTCGTTTGTATTATACGCAGAAAAAAATTCTGACCAAGCGGTAATCTTGTCTTTATTCTCCCCGATTAATTTCACTAGAAATCACTGTGGACACAATGTAATTTCTCAACAAAGCACAAGAACTTGCACACATTTTTTGAAGAAAACGCTAATCTTACACTGTAAATAGCGATAATCTTCACTGAATATCTTTGGGAAATAATGTTACTTTTAGCAAAGCACGAAAGTTTGTAGCATTTTCAAAGTTTTAACAGACTGATATTTTCAGTCTTCAAATCAATAGCCAGCGTTCTAAATGTAAATTCAGCGTTCAATGTGTTGTAATCAGCACACCACCAACGCTGCGAAAAATGATATACAATGGCGCAATATATCAACCCCACTCGGTAATTATAAAGAAAAAAGAGTTAATGATCAAAACCAATAACGTAATTGGTGCCATAAATAAATGTGTTCTGTCTGTAAAGCAATGCATGGTAGAGAAGCGAAGAAATCAAACATAACCCTCCGAAATTTTGCTGCATTGAGATGATTAAAATACGACAGCCGTTTACTGCAAGCAATCACAAATTCCCAGACCCATGGAAATTGTGCGGCATGCAGAAAGCCACAGTGAGAAAGATTACAACAGCTACCCTTATGGGGTCAAGTGACAAAGCACGTGAACAAAACAACGCTCTCTCTCTCTCTCTCTCTCTCTCTCTCTCTCTCTCTTAACGCGCGCAAAATGAACACGTTAACTTCCCAACTGCAACTGAACACTTCTAAATATATTGCAAAATTTACTACTTGGTACTCAAAACAACATTGGTGACATAACTGAGGTTAAAGTTAAACACTCTGACACACAAGGTTAATCAAACACTCTTGACACACACGGTTAATTAGACACTGACAAGTAAGATCAATTAAACACTCTGACACACAAGGTCAATTAAACACTCTGACACACTGGCAAACCAATCACTCTGACACACAAGGCCAATTCAACACTGACATACACGGTCAATTAAAGACTCTGACACACAAGGTGAATTAAACACTCTGACAAACCGAATACTTTGACACACAAGGCCAATTCAACACTGACATACACGGTCAATTAAAGACTCTGACACACAAGGTGAATTAAACACTCTGACACACTGGCAAACCGAATACTTTGACACAGAAGGCCAATTAAACACTCTGACACACGTGGTCAAATAAACCCCCACCACACACGGTCAATTAAACAGGCTGATACACATGGTCTCTCCAGCTTAAAACAATTCTTTTTTTTTTCTTTTTGGGGGGTCGGGGTGATTTTCAATCATGAGTGCATGCGTTTTTACGGCGCTGCGTAATGTCAAATGTTTATGACGTTATTTCTCTGTTCTATAGGATATGCCATAAGGACCTTTTGTCATGGACGCAATTATATATATATATATATATATATATATATATATATATATATATCAGTAACCATAATAGGTTGATTTTACGATGATAGGAATTCATATTCTGCTTTCTCGAATTTTACAAGTTTTTACCAAAAATGGTCCTCTTTGAATTTAACAGGAAATGGAATTAAGGAGGATTTTTTTCTATATAGCAGATGTTTTCTATATAGCAGCTTTTTCAGGGGGATGATTTGGCTATGATATGGGAAATCTCACTATACATCCATCTTTCCGTGGTTTTTTTGTTTGTCATGTTTGGGGGGGTGGGGGGTGGGGACTGCTATACAGCCAGATTTCCGGGGAGAGAAATGTCTAGGGGAGAGGCTTCGTACCATACAATACCTGCCGCCGTGAGCACAGATAAACGAAGTAATCAGTAGTCAAAATCAGTATGTAAAGAACGGCCTATGGTATGTAAGATAAGAAACTCATGTTGAATGGTATATTTTCCTGGTTTATATGATACTTTAGCACATACAGTGCGAGTAAAGAATAGATACGGTTTCAAATTTTGTTTTAAAAGTATTGCTGTCTCAGAACTTTACGTTTTAAATAACAAACCATGTCATCATCTTACTTACAGTCTATTGTCATGACTTCAGCTATCAGTCTTTTCTTTAGCTTTGTATGTCAGCATGTAGTATTATGCTTGTGTAGCATTACAACCTACGCAAGAGATTGACCTTATACAAATTTCGTTTAATGTCTATTGGTATTTCAGCTTTTTTGGATTACGGCAATACTTTGTCTTCACTTAAGCTCAAAATGAAACTGAAATATAAACTACAATTCAATGAAAATGCATTAACCTCTTACATCACTCTTCAATATTACTGCGTGAATTTCATCTTGGATCTTCACAGAACTCTATTAAATGCACTCTGATAGTTTTCAGATACACAAGCTGAATGTAGAATAAAATTGACAACATTGATGTGATTTCCTCAGTAGCCTCAAGTTTTTCAATCAAAGGCTGACAATATCTTTTCTACAGCTACAAATGTTAGTGCGAAAAGGTAGACTAGCTTCGATATAATGGTAATCACTCTGACAAACATCTGGACACCATTTTGTGCAAAACTTTCGTTCTTATCAACATTCATCCAATTTTCATCATTTACACCTTCTTCAAATATAGACTGGAGACGCTATTTGGTTTGTTTTTCTTAGAAAAGTTGTCGTGCTTCATGTTCTTTAATTTCAGTCCTTGAACTTGGCTTTGAAGACGTGTAGAGCGAAGTAGAAGAGTTGGATTAAACTTTGAGCTTAATCACGCCTGTCTACTGTTGAAGAATATAGTTGTGATCTCTAAGCCAGCAGTGAATGCAGAGACAGTGTCAACACATTCATCAGGACATCCAAATCCTATTATTGCTGGAGAGATCCATCAATGTTTGGAGGCTTCTGTGATGTATGCTGCTACATAGTAGTGTAACATTAAACGACCTGAAATACTCAGACTTCAATTGCAAGTATTGTTACGAATGCAAAAGGCCCCCAAAAGAGAAAAGAAGACATGGCATGCAACAATTTTAAAGAAGTATTTTTTCTCATTTATTTATAAGCCATTACAATCGGAATTCCGATCAATCAGAAAAGTACAAACTTTCCCTTGGAATGGTTCAAGAAACATTTATGACTATGGTGACTTCAGTGTTTGGATAAGTCTGTAAAAATTTGACCAGTACACTTGTAACAAACAAAGACTGCTTGTGAAACACAACTCCCCCCCCCCCCCCCCCTCATCCCGCATAGGCATGAAATATTTGGAGAGAAAACTCTTGACCTTAATAAATGACATTGAATCTTTTCCATTGCTTTGACCCTAGCATTTTCAGTTCACCAGGGAAGAAATATCTATCTTGTATGCATATGTAATTAAAAAGTTATAAACATTATGTAGTTAAAGTTACAGACAGAGTAAAAGACAAACCAACACAATATACCCCAATTCTGAATGAAAGAATGGTAAAATTTCAATTTGATACAATGCTCGCCTGAGTTATTATGTCTCTTCAAAGATTGAATTCTTAAATGAAGACCCATTGTAGGTTGGAGAGGAATGTTTTGAACAACCTTGAATCGACACTATATGGGATGCTGTTATAAAGCCTGACCCTTGGGTTATTATACTCTGATTACAAGTACATATTTTATATCTTCATTTATTAATTTCTTTTACCGATATATGTTTTGTGAAAAGGCAGTTCAAGTTTGCTCTTTGGTTCTGGACAAGAAGTGAAGAGATAACAGTCAATTTAAACCAAACATAGACATGCATAAACATGTACGACGGAACAGATAGACACACGGCCGAATCTCACTTGAACTTTTATCTACGATGAGCTAATAACTGTCATTATAATGAACGAGCGAAGATATCGAACAGTGATCAATCTCATAAATAATACAAAAGTAAGAGAAAGGCAAACATGGACCCCTGGATATACCAGCGGTGAGATCAGGAGGAGTAAGCATCCCCTGTCAACCGGTCACACCCGCCGTGAGCCCTATATCTTGATAAGATAAACGGAGTAATCCGTAGTTAAAATCAGTATATAAAAATAGCCTAACAATTGGTATGAAACACGTCAAACAGCATTCAACCTAATGGCAGGTTGTATTTGCAAATAAAATCATTATAGAATATCAGCTAGTATGAAATTCGTCAGACGGCATTCAACTCAGTGGTATTTTTAATTTGCAGGTTAGATCAATATAACGACATTTGCTGACTTTAAACAACACTTTTGAAACCCCTGTAAAATCAACTTATTGCCAGCATCCTACCTCGATTTAATCATACGCAAACATGTTCTCGTGTATCTAATCAGTTGAGAGACATAAACACCAGGTGTAGTTGATATATTACTGTAAAATTATGGGAAGTTGAAGGATATTTATATCAAATATCTTGTGAATACATGTAGTTGAATTCAAGAAGAAATTCTAGTGCAAGTTTTAGTTCCTATTTATCACATATTTATGCCTTTATCCCGTGGATATCACTCATAGAATATATTTTTTTGTAATCTATAGTATGTGTTTCTACACTGCGTGACGTAAAGTAAATAAACAAATAAACAAACCACAGCGCGTGATTCATCGATTGATTGTTGTTTTTCGCCACACTCAACAATTTTTCAGTTATCTGGTGGCGTCCAGTTTTTATTGGTGGAGGAGAGAACGCAGATACAATGTACCCGGGAAGAGACCACCGACTTTCCGAAAGTGAACAGGAAAACTTTCTCACATATATCGGCGCAAGCGAGAATCGAACCCGCACCGACTAGAGGTGAGAGGTGTGATTCTGAGTGCAATGTTCTAACCACGCGGTCACGGAGGCCCCTCCACAGCGCACGAATTCACGTTGTAAAATAATTAAGTGAAAATAACGTACCTCTAAATCAGATTATGCAGATAACCGGTCATAAATTCACCCAGTCAATTAACAATTACAGCAGCATCATTGAAAATCAACACAGGAGTATCTACGGCATTCTATCCAATCCATGCACCAAATGAACCCGGGATACGCATCATTTCATTTGACAGAAAATAATTCAATCATTAATACTGCTGTAAGAAACACAAGCACATCTAACGATGAAAGTTCCACGACAGGCAATGTTACAGGAGGCATACAAAATTTCCTGAATGGTGATGTATATGGTGGGAAATTTATCGTCAACATCCATACAAAATTCAAAACAAGACCGCACATCATCTATGACATCGATTCTGATGACTTACAATTTTCATAAATAATCATATAATTTCAAAGTAAAACGTTCTAAAATGTAATTCTTATCTCATGTTAGATCATTCTTTTATTAATTAGATATTGTGACGGTCAATATTTATCTTCTTTTATATTTTCTGAACGAACTATTTATAGCGGAATAATGTTGACGTTATGCTTGTTGTTCGGATTGAGGTAATCGAATGGAAATTTCGAATTGTAAATTAAATAGTCGGTAAGGATTAAATATGTGATAAAAAGAATCTCCCATGGTTTGTGGCTGTTTTGTCACACAACTAGGGTACTAGGGTACGTGTCCATAAATAATGATAGACCGTTTTGCTGATAGGTTTTGGGCCCAGTGGAGTAGAGTAGATCCTCAGTACCCCTTGCTCGTCGTAAGAGGCCACTAAATGGTGCGGTCCTTCGGATGAGACCGCAAAAACCGAGGTCCCGTGTCACAGCAGGTGTGGCACGATAAGGATCCTTCCCTGCTCAAAGGCCCTTAGCGCCGAGCATAGGCCTAAATTTTGCAGCCCTTCACCGGCAATGGTGACGTCTCCATATGAGTGAAACATTCTCGAGCAGGACGTTAAACAGTATATAATCAATCAATCATGATAAGTTTTCGTGGGCGGGATTTAACAGTGTAGGAATTAATTCTATAAACACTTCTAGATAAATAGAATTATAATATTAAATTTTGCTGTGTATATAACACGTGATTATTTAGAAAAAAAAATGCAATTTTAGTAGAAGTAATCTGGAAAAAAAAGTAAAGCCCCTGTTGGCCTCGAATCCGCGATCTACAATTCAGCAGTCATCTTGCTTTTATTTTTCAATCTTTTTGCAGTCATCGACTGCATATTTGCAGTCAACCGACTCAGCTATTCGGCTAGGCGTTGCAATGTGAAATAAATTGACTAATATTGGTGATATTTACATTTTCGTTCAAGGTTTTAAAGTAAAGTACCTACTTAAATGATGACTTTGGTGTAAAGGCGGTGTACAAGAAAACAGATATGAGTCAATTTCAATAACAGGTGAACTGCGGTTTTTCTAGCGATCTGACATTGAACATTAGTATCAAGACTCTGTAAAGCATTTCAAAAAGAAAACAGCAATCTTTTTAAATGATTAACTATGATATTGGAAAAACTAAACATGTATTGTTAAATACAAGATTAATACAGGAGACGCGAAACCAATAAAGCAACCTATTCCTCGGTCTTCTGCCCATTTGTCCCCAGAAATTAAAAGAAATATAGATGGACTGTTGGAGTGCAGTATTATAGAATATGCTGTTAGCCTGTGGGCATCCCCTATTGTACTGCTGAAGGAGAAAGATTTTGCTTGGACTACTGGCTCTTATTGATCTCACAGATAAAAAAAAATTGATTGATTGATTATTTCTTCCTTATAGCCGCTTGAGCAATTTTTCAGCTATCCTGCGGCTGACTCCATATAAATGAAAAGGCATGTTATAAAAGCAGTATTTATTTAAAAAGAAATGCTATTTGAAAACATGTTAAAATATGGTACTAAAAATGTCTAGATATCACTGTATAAAAACCATCATCATCTAGTTATAATTTTGTACAATCAATTTTTTCTTCACAACTTTTGATAAAAACCAGTTTCATGTAGGAATCCTAAAATTTTATTTAAATCAACATTATTAAAAAGATCTTTCATAGACTGCGTATCAAAATAATTATTTCTTATCAGAGCTGTATCTCCACATTCTAATAAAATATGTTTCATTGTTTGAGGACATTGGCAGAAGACACACTCAGGTGGATCTTCCCTTTGTAGAAGAAACGAATGTGTCATCCGCGAATGTCCTATTCTACATTTAGTAATAACTACTTCATCTCGACGTTTAAGAACACTATGTTGTGTTTTACTAACTACAGGATTAATATTGTGTAGCTTGTTATTTACCTTTTCATCCCAATCAGATTGCCACAAATGTTTTACATATTCTCTAATCAAAGTTTTAAGGTCTGTGTAAGGAATTTTAAAATCAGTAATTGGTAATTGTAGTGCTTGTTTTGCAGCACTATCAACTTTAGTGTTTCCACGTATCCCAATATGACTTGGTATCCAACAAAACACTACATTATACCCTCGACGTTTTAGCACTACCTATTCTTTCAAAATGTTATAAATATACGGGTGGTCAATTTTACAATTTTTAATTGCTTGAAGACAAGAGAGGAAATCGGAATAAATAACATATTGTTTGTGTTCTGACTGTTTTATAAAATTAATTGCTAATTGAATAGCTTTTGCTTCAGCTGTAAAAATTGAACTGTTATCCGGCAAACGCACGGAAAAGATATCATTTCTATGAACAGCAGCGGAGGCAACTTTATTTTTGTCTTTTGATCCATCTGTATAAATTTCATTTGGGATTGAAAAACTGTCTTTCAGTTCTTTAAACTTTTGAATAAATTCAAGTGAGTTTGTGTCTGATTTTTTGTCTTTCGATAGATCTAAATTAACAGTAGGCTTTGAAAGTTCCCAAATTGGGATAGGTGGAATTTGCAATTCAGAAATAACATTTAAATCTATTTTAGAGCCTTTAATATATTTTTGGAGTCTCAATCCAAGTGGTTTAATGACTTTGGTCTTTTCGTTATATTTTGTTTCAAATTTAGGGTGGAATACACAGTTATATGACGGGTGTTTGGGATTGGAACGAAGTTTAATGATATACTGAAGACTTAATTTTACACGTCGATTTTTAAGTGAAGGTTCGTTTGCTTCTACATAGATGCTATCTATGGGAGAGGTTGGAAAAGCTCCTAAACAGATTCGTATACCTTGGTTATGAATTGCATCTAAGGCTTGGAGATACGATTTTCTAGCAGATCCATAAACTATACATCCATAATCTAACTTGGATCGGATTAGAGATCTATAAAGTTGAAGTAAAACATTTTTGTCTGCACCCCAATGAGTATTGCCGACAACCTTTAAAATATCAAGTGCTTTGGAACATTTAGTTTTAAGCATCTGAATATGTGGAATAAAGGATAATTTACTATCAAAAATTACTCCTAAAAATTTAAATTCTTTAACTATTTTGATTGGAGTTCCATTTAATCTGAGTTCTGGATCATTATGGTGTTTACGTTTTTGACAAAAATGAACGCCTGTTGTTTTTGATTTTGAAAATTTAAAACCATTATTGTCTGCCCAGTCTTGAATTTTATTTAAGCAAAGTTGAAGTTGTCTTTCTATACTTGCCATATTTTTTGAACGATATGAAATACCGAAGTCATCTACAAACAAACAACCTTCGATATCATTTTTAAGTACATGTGCTAAACTATTAATTTTAATGCTGAATAATGTTACGGATAAAATACTTCCTTGTGGAACACCATTTTCTTGATCACGTAAGTTAGAGTAAGTGGATCCTAAGCGAACTTTAAATTGACGTTCTTTCAAAAAGTTTGAGACAAATATTGGTAAATTACCTCTTAATCCCATATTGTGGAGATCTTTTAAAATCCCATACCTCCACGTTGTATCATAAAAAAAGATGCATATCCTTTATCCAGAGTTGATGAATGGTGGGATATCGCTGGTACTACACTTTGGATGTAAAACATAAACGGTATGTTTTCTGGGAACTGGTTAATGGAACTTGATCTCATAGACGAGCATAAAACAGATTTTGCCAGGTGAAGGGGACGGTTTCACTTTCAAGCGATACATTTGGACTTTGTTGCGCACCAGCCACTTTCGAAAGATTTATGGTTGGTTGATTGTTTTACGTCCCGTCGAGAATTTTTCACTCATACTGAGACGTCACCAGCTGTAGGTGAAGTGCCACAAATTTAGACCTATGCTTAGCGCTTGCGGCCGTGATTCTCTCTTCTAAATGTCGAAAGTTTGGCGAAAGATTAATGGAAATGGCAATGGTTGGATTACAGTATGACTTCTGCCAAATACGGAGAGAGGTAATCAGTATACATTTTGGTAGTGTTCGATTACTCTATCAAGTGGACTGAAAGCTTTGTCATGCCCAACAAGGAAACACAAACAGTTGCTCAGATTTGATGGAATTCTTCGGAAAATTTGTATTGCCTAGAATTGTTCATTCGGACCAAGACAGACAATATAAATAGCTATAATTTCAGGACCTTTGTGCTTCTCCGTGCATTGAGAAGACCTGAAGATTCCCATATTACCTGTAAAGTGATGGAATAGTGGGGCGATTTAACGAAAGCATAACATGCATGCTGAGTGCATACGTGAACAAACACCAGACAAATTGGGACGAGTATTTCTCAAATATCATGCAGGACTATCTGTCAGTCTTGCATTTCAGTCATTATACTGTGGGAATTTACTTGGCAGATTGGAGTCTCTCCCTCATAAGTCAATAGGGGGCCTCTGTGGCCGAGTGGTTAGAGAATTGCGCTCAAAATCAAAAGGCATCTCACCTTTAGTCGGCGCGGGTTCGATTCTCGCTCACGCCGATATATGTGAGAAAGTCGGTGGTCTCTTCCCGGGTACACTGTATCTGGGTTCTCTCCTCCACCTACAAAAACTGGACGGCATCAGATTACTGAAAAATTGTTGAGTGTGGTGGAAAACAACAATCAGTCAATCACTCAGTTTCATAAGTCATGCAGACCTATATGTCAGAAGTTCACGAGGCAACCGGATATACGCCTTATTTTCTGATGTTAGAAATATACATGTACAAATTACCGGGAAAAGTGAACGTCGGTACCAAAAACCAACGGGGTTGTTTCAGGAACGCTTAGAAGAGGCTAACAAAACTGTACGCAGAAAATACGAAGTAAGGTATTTGTGGGCAAAAGACATATCATGATCGAAAACTTAGCTATGAATAATCTGTATCTAATAATGACGTTTTTGTGTACTTTCTTATGCGAAAAATAGACAGATCCGCCTAATTTTTGCTTGGTCCTTAGGAGATTATAAGCAAATATTAAGATTTAAACAATAAGGTTAATTGTGGACCAAAAGATAGAGATTAAGTTGTTCATATAGAGAGGGTCTTGAATGAGTGTTTATGTCATATGAGATCTATGAAATGAGTTGCCAGATTTAATATTTCCCGAGCCTTGGCAAGGGAAATATATAAATCTGGTGACGATTTTCATAAATTTCGTATGCCATAAGCACGAATGTAAGATTCTATATATCACACAACTATCAATAAACGCATACTTTAACTACTTTCCATTTCACGTTTCTGTATAAGGAAGTGAGTTTTGAGCCTCTTTGCATCGTCTGAAAATGTCCTTGAGCGGAAGAGATAAGATCTAAAGATAAACACGTTAATGTGATAGCTAAATTGAAATTCCAATCTTAAGATTTTAATTTTTAGCTATGTCATTAATAATAGATCCAGGTTAGGTTTATACGACAACCAGCAATTTACAGACGGACGGACAGACATGATCAGACCCAACATACATGACAGTCCAAATGATCACACTTTGTTTGAGTTTCACTATTTATTGACATTAAAACATGACGAATAAAAATGATACTAAAACCTGGGATGGAAAAATAAATGGAAGTTATGGCCGCAATTTTTGTGGGGGGGACTGAGGATACCTACAAGTGTACCAGGACAGCAATGGGCACACAGGGGGCGAGTGTAAACACAAGTGCCCGATCCGAAGGGACACCACGTTCTGGACCAGTGAATGTGGGACTGTCCTTCTCCCTGTCTCCTGTTTGTTTGTTTGTTTTACGTCCCGTCGAGAATTTTTCACTCATATTGAGACGTCACCAGCTGTAGGTGAAGTACCACAAATTTAGACCTATGCTTAGAGCTCAGGGCCGTAGTAGTGAGGGTTCTTTACCGTGCCAACGCCTACCGTGACACGGGACCTACGTTTTTAAGGTCATATCCGAAAGACCCGTGATTCTCACTTCTAAATGCCGAGCGTTTGGCGAACTAGCAATCACTACCTATTTTTCGTTTTAGGTCTGACGCGGCCATGGCACGAGTGGGGCTCGAACTCACGACCTCACGGTTACGAAGCGAACGCTCTAACCACTGAGCTACCGCGACCGGTCCCTGTCTTCTGAGCCACCTGGTTTTGCTTAACGCTGTGTAACTTGCTATACCAGCCTGTGGGCTCCTCCCGCTTGGACGAGGTGGAGGTGGAGCTAGCCACGACAAGCCATGGACCTCTGATTTTTATCCTCACGGGTTACTAACTTTAGGCCACTTAGGTATGACATAAACTGCAGCATTATCTATTATACACGCACCCTCTGCTTGTAGACAGGGTGGGCGAGACAACCGCGTTATGGGGCCATTTTTCGTCCAAACATACACAAGGTATCCTACAGTCCCCGCCACAGGACATAGACACCTATGTTCCCACACAAAAATACATTAATCACACTTAGGAGGATACACGTTGGTATTTCGGCTTAAGAACATATGCAAAGCTGACTGTAGGTTATTGAGAAAAATTTCGAGACCCGTTTTGGACAGATGGGTGCCATCATGTCTAAACAGACCAATTTCAGTAATTTTGATGGTTAAATCATGGTCAATGTAACACCCATTGATTTCTTTAATTATGAATTTTCTTATGGCTTTGTTGACCTTCGTTCGCTTGGAGTTGATTTTCTTTCCCAAGGAGGGAAGGGCCCCATGCCAGTACAGCCTGGGTAGGATAGAGGAGAAAATTACTGTGGTGTCAGGGATGAGAGCGTTATATCGGTATAACTGCATTGTATTTGTTGAATTAACTGGATGTCAGTTAAACCAGGTGTTGTCAGATCATTGGAGCCTAGGTGAATCAACAAGAACTTGGGATAGGGGCAACGGAACAAGTTATATGAGACGGCCCTATCGAGTTCATCCCTGTGCATCCCTCTACGTCCCAAGCAAGTAATTTGAGCAGGCAAGTTCAGGTTACTTCCCCTTAAGTGCAGTATGCTGGCCTGCCCAGTAAGGAACTGAGGATCCCAGTATCCAGATGCAAGAGGTCTCTACAAAATCTTTGTTATGGTGAGTGATTTGCCTATAATACTAAACCTTACATTCTGATATAGCTAATGTAAGAGTCTAAAAGCCATCGACCTTTGGTTTTAATTTGAGATTCTGACATACCTACTTTTGCTAATTCTGTCGCCATGTCTATTCGAAAACTATGCGAGTGAAAATGCCCGCCGATTACAATGAATTGTAATTATTTTTGTAATATGACTGGTATTTAGTCAATGGCTTGGCATTCAAATGTGTTAGGAATGTAGTAGTAGGAGCAATACTCTGCCTTTGGCGCAGAAAATGACTTACGATTTTGACTGGCTTAGTGGTGTTTGTAGTGGGTTCTGTAGTAATGTCGATAATTGCAGTAGACCCAATTTGATCCGCTTTTGACCTGTGAATGCTGATCCGACATAAATCATGTCAATGATTTTGATGTCGTCACATTGGAGTGCGAGTGCTTCGCTGATCCTTAATAGCCCAAAGTATGTTACGGTAATTGCTGCAGAAAGAGGGCTGACTCCTAAGTAGAGTTGCAAACCTTTGGCAAAGAATGTATTATGTTTGTGAATAGATCAAGTGATATTGGAGTCCTGGTAGCTTGACCAATTTCGTTTGACCTGCGTAGACCCTCCAAGGTTTTATTGTCTATGTATAATTTTGTTGTGTCTCGATGGCCATGAACTTTGTGGTTATATGATATGGTATAGATGTACAATGCGACTGTTCGGTATGAGAGGTTTTGAAGTGAGAGATATGCGATGAAGTGCACTAAGTGGGTAACAGGGGCTGGCCAGGTATTTCTAAAGTTAAACCTGGATAAAAATTCTTGAAACTTGTTCAGGCCTGTGGAATATGCTTGATGTGTGGAAGGTGCTAGGGAGTTCTTAAGTAGTCGATCGACCTCCCCCTTTAAATTTCCCAGATGCAGTTTGGCAGTTGTGTGGGCCATGGGTCTGCTTGTGGTGCCAATCGTCTGAATCTGTCCCACTGTGAAGGAGATAATGAATCTGCAATAAATTTTTTCTTAGTGGGGATGTATGATGCCTTGATGCTTATGTTAGACTTCAGGCAAACCAGTACAAGCTTACGAACGAGATTCATAACTCTATTGGATTTGGATGTGCATTGGTTGATAACTTGGACAACTGCTGACAAATGTCAACATGGAATGGGAGCTTGCAGTTTATGAAATGGGTTTGCCATAGTGATAACCATACTACCACTGAAAAGAGTTCAAGGAAGGTCATGTTCCTAATGATATCGTCCTGAATCCAAGACCTAGGCCAGTGCTCACAATCCCATTTTCCTTTGAAATACATGTATATACCAAAACCCCCGTTTTCACCCCCTGCACTATCAGTGAATAATTCCAGCGTTTCGTTGTGTACCCGTGGTTGGGATGAAATGACAGATATGCCATATAGAACTGCAAGAATTCAAGCCCGATTCTGAGGTCTGCTTTTATATTAGTGGTTACCCGTAATGCGTGGTGTGGTTTGTTAATGGCCCTAGTTGAATTAATGAGACGCCTGCAGAAGGCTCTGCCAGGGAAACTACCCTGCACGCGAAATTCAACAAACCTAGAGCGATCGCATTTCTCTCAACGAGACTTTGTTAGCTTTTAGGAATTTTTGTATGGTAATGTGGAGCTGGTCCAACTTGTCAGCAGGGAGCTTCAAAGTGGTGGAGTCAAATTCAGTACCCAAGAACGTAAGGATATGGGTTGGTTCTACTGTTTTTTCATGGGTAATGGGCACGCTTATAGCATTACAAATAGATTTAAAAACTTGGAGAGAATGATGACATAGTTGGGAATTCGTCGGACCGCTAATTTGGTTAGCTTGATTGCTGGGGGCATAGCTTTGGCGTTGATTTGTCTGTGGTGGGCGGCTTTGTGCATCAGTTTTATTGGCGACATACAATAACCAAAATTCAAGATGCCTGTGGTTGATTAGACATCTTCAACCGAAATTGTTCGTCATATTCGGGGCATAAATTAGACCTGGTCGCTGCAATTTTGATATCGCGCAAATACTTAAGCAGCCCTTGAGTCTTGCATGGAAATTTCTCGAGCATGACACTTGTGAATATGATGAATGCAGGGGTCCATCTATAAATATTAAGAAAAGAATTGGTTTTTGGTTTCACGATGCACAAACACCCTTCCATAATTCTAATGTCCCCCTGACAATCACGATCTTGAATTTCACATGCCGACTTAGTCAGCGGAGACAGATCTATAAATTTCCCTTCCCAAATTTTTGTTTGAGTGTAAGAGAAACATTAAGAGAAACATTAGATCCTAACAGGTCATAACAACTAATTTGCTGGTGTGGTTGTGAAACAAAATGAGACTTACCGCTTTCCAAATGCGTGTCACTCGTCTCCCGTATACGAGGGACCGGGGGTGCACTTAGCGCTTCTGGTGCTACTGCCGTGTCGTGATGCTCCGTTAAGGAAGGTGGAAGCTGGGTGTTCGAGAAAGTATGGCGTGGCTGATTATCAGTATGGGGACTTTGACTGCACCGCATGGCCTTGGAACGTCCCTTTCCTCGGCTGGGGGTGCCCATCGTCTGTAGACGTTTCCTGGATGCCCTGGTATTTGATTGGAGCAAACTGGTGGCATGATGGTGTCGATGGCGTTGGATTTTTTTTCTTTCGCTAAAAATGCGTCTTGAAGAACGTTTGTAGTAACATTTTTGTATCTATGTCAGCACGTGCTGACCTGACATGAACCTACATAATTTGCATTGTTATTAAACTGTGCTACGAGTTCATATGGTTTTTCCGAACCTGCGTTATAAACCCGGAAACAGTTCTGTTGTGTGATAAATATATATAAGATCAGACTTGGACGTCCCCAGGTAATGCGGGAGAGTCAAGCAAGATCAGAGAAGTTTTGAAAATACTCATGATAGTCAGGGAATCAAATGATACCACAAAAAGGAAAATATTTCCACCAAAGTGGATGTTAGACAATGTTAAAAATTAAGCTACTTTCTTAAAGATATGTTAAGGTAGACCGGATTTTTGCAATTTTTAATACGTATTTTAACGTCTTGTTTGTCCTTTGTAAAGGCTACTGACAAACCTTACTACAAACAAGGACAAAAAATGTCCATTCTGTCCCTACTGTTGGTAAAGAATGAATTCTATCATTACTGTGATTTCAACACCACGACTTCCAAGAATGCTAAAAGACAGCATGATATTGGTGAAGAAACTATGTTGAAGTGAAGAAATTGTGTTAAAGTTCAGAGCGGATTATGGGCCAGATGCCGAATCTCGGGTCGCTCTGAATCATGGAAACCCTCAAGCTGTATTTTCTGAAAAAAATACGTGAAAGTGAGTTAAAACGATGACTCTCAAGATACATGTAAAAGAATATCTCTTGGTAAAAATGACTCAAAGACAAAAGAAAATAAAGTGTACGGGAAACCCACAAGACCATTATCCGTCTTAGCACCAGTTAGGGTTCCTTTTTTATGTTGAATGATGGATCTTTTGAACTAGTGCAAAAGAAACCAACTCTGTAATACAAGAAGTATCAGGCTGACCCTCTATATTTCACGGAGAGTTAAGATAGCTGACAGATCGGTATGCGAAGTACTAAAAATTAAGAAGTAGGAAAATTAAAAAGAAATTGTTGTAATGGACACAATTTATGATATCAGAATTATATTTAATACCCATATAAAAATACAAAATTTAAAAAACATCTATTTGTCGTTGTTGATATCATACGGGACAGGTTATACCATTGAATTGATATTAATCGCGGGTTGGGAGTTTAGCGTTAGTGATAATTTGTTCTGTCTATAACGAAATATATTGCTCCATTAGTATATAGAGTGTATAGTGTGGTCGTCGGTCCATTAGATATCGTGTTAAAGAGATGTTACATGTAGGTAAGAGTAGAAATAAGGTAAAAAGGCTGAATAAGCTTATTTATCGGGTAAATAAAAACTATTGCAGGGCTGAATAAATCTTGTGGAATAATTTGAACCAGTTGGTCGAGCATCGCAGCTTATGATTTTTAAAAAAGGCTGAATATGTACCCCAGTGTTAAAGTGAGTTGGAGACACTCATTGGTAGGAGACCTCGGGGTAGTAGCCTGGACCCTTGGTAAGGCCACTTATCCGGGGATATTGGTATTGTCCCAGGAGTCTGGATCCATGGTAAGGCCAGTGGTTTATTTGAGTTTGGGGATACGGCAGGGGATAAGAACTCTTTTTTATTTTGAAATGCAAATCATTAGTGAATATATTGATTGTGTAAGTTATCATAGTGATCACAGTGTTGATTAGGTTCATATTCTGGTTTGCAAGACGACAGACTAGATATTTTAATTTTAGATATTTTTCCGATATTTGATACATTGCAAGTTCCCGAGTGTAACCGGGTATGTATCCACATATAATAATAGACTACTCAGCTGGACGTCTGTTTCAGGGTGACTCAGATTTCCTGTTAAAATTTCATGGACCGTTTCAAATCAACGCAAACGTAGTCCAAATTCTACTTTGTCTTCAATGTTAAGAAATAATCAGGTTCATTTTTCAACATCCCGTGGGTATGTAGGGATCCATGTTAGAAGAGATCTCAGTACCCCTTGCTTGTCGTAAGTGGCGACTAAATGGTGCGGTCCTTCGAATGAGACCCGAAAAACCGAGTCCCTGTGTCATACAGGTGTGGCATGATAAAGATCCCTCCCTCCTCAAAGGCCGTAGACGCCGAGCATTGGCCTAAATTTTGCAGCCCTTCACGGCAATGGTGACGTGAGTGAAAGATTCTCGAGAGGGACGTTAAACAACATACAACCAACCAGTCATTTTTCAAAAGCGATTTAAACTGTTATTTAAGACTGACATGCCCGGTATTAATTAGTTACTCCAAAAGATGCCTATATTCTTAAGTAGGACAATTCACACACACCCTGTAAGTAATTAAAAATATAATCATGTTATAGGTGCGTCAAACTACGTTCAATTTAACAATATTCGTCGTTGGAAACAACATGCTTTTTATATTGCAAAGCTATTAGTGCTTAGCACTATTCTAAAATGTTCGTGACATTCTTCCTCCTCCCCGTGAGCAGAGACGGTAGATCAAAATCTAATATGCTTCAATATATCACATAATCAATACGCACAGTCCCTTACTAATCATACCGAAAACAACTCTTGGCACGGAACAACGCGAGTGCTGCAACTTGAAACTGACGGTTGCTGTTGACCGTTATTTACGTTCCCTGAGGAGATTCCGCTGACAATTGCAGTTAAACATTACTTAAGCTCCCTTGTGGAGACTCCCACTAACTGTTACCTAAGCTCTCTGTGGGGACTCCTACTAACTGTTACCTAAGCTCTCTGTGGAGACTCTCGCTAACTATTACGGTTGGCTGTTATTTAAGCTACTTTTGGATACTCCCACGGGCGATTGCTGTTGACCGTTAAGCTACCTTTGTGGAGACTCTCTAAAATTCCGCCAAAAGTGATATTTGACTCGTATTTCTTTGGAGAAGGTTTGTATAAATAATAGTGCATACGAAAATCGACGCTAATATTGTGGAATTTATGTGGAACCTATATTTGAGCTTACAAGAGGCAATTTGACAAACTGGTAAGTACATGCATAACGAAGGTCACACAGATGATTTTCTTTGCTTTTCTAATCATTCTGTGTATTCACATTCATGGAAATTCTATAATTTGGGGTTAGAAACAGTGATTTATTAATGAAAAGGAAGGTAAAGAAGACATAAATTTGTTGGGAAATTAATTAAACATGCTAATGACATTTCTCTAATTACTGTTACCTATCATCTTTTGCGTCATCCGAGTAGTGGTTTGTTCAGTTTAATTTCATGCGTTTCAAAAGTACCAGCATTGATCCATAGCAATTTTTTTAACTATATTGCCAATTGAATTTCAAACAGAGCTTCATCAGAAAAATTCCATAAAATTGATACTATGGCCTTTTAAAGACTTTATGATCCCTTGGGGTATTTCTGTAAAACGGATAAAAAATTCATAATGCAATATAGTTTCCAAACACCCCTATTCCTATGGGAACAAGTTATTACGTTGTGTTGTCTTCCTGTTTGTATTTATTTAGTTTAGTCATATCTCGTATAAATGTAGAAACAGTCATTTATCTTAGATGGAAAAAAGTCCCTTGGTGTAATTAAAAATTGCATTCCTGCCTAGCACGATTAATCTCTTGTATCATATAAATTCTATTCAATACGCTATATATTAGCCTTTGTTCAATATAATGTTAGAAGGAATAGAATGTATAATGTTAGAAGTACTAAAATGTATAAAGAACGGTAACAAAAAGAAGTTCCGATGTATTAGAGAGTAACACGTGTATGCTCTGTTAGATTCTACAAAAGGCAGTTTCCCAGGCACTGGCGAACGTAAGGGGGAACGGGTTTAAAGGATTTACAAGGGTTTAATACCTAGGGTTTTTTCTTGCAATTCTGAGGGCTTCAACTCCCTAAAATGTCCATATAAGGTTGCAACCATCCTATTCTACCAGACAAGTACATTTCACAAAGGTATCAATTGAATGTTGTGTTGATTCACTGTACCTGAGCAGGGGTTCTTATTCACCCCAAATGAAGACGGCAATGGTTTGATCCTGTGTAAATTAAATATTCTGATGGCTTGGGTCTGAAACAGGAAAGCCAACCTTCTTCCGTTCATAAAGTCTTTGCTACTCAGCAACTGTACGTAACATTACAAATATTAACAGTACTCCATCATTCTCTAGTATTGAGGCAATAAAATCAAATGAGTTTCTATATGTATTTCTGCCTGATGATATATTGGCTTAGGGGAAATATATCTATATTGTATGAGATGAACGAAATGCGTGCAACAATGCAACATTAGTGCTCCGAAAGGGAGAAAAAAATCCATAATGAAATAAAGTTACATAACACGTAAGTGTATGTTGCCGGCTTTCCTCCAACTCGAGTAACTGTTTTAATTTTTAAAAACAATATTCACAAAGGGCACAAAACTTGTCTCTTGTGAAATAGTAGGTAATGAATAAGAGATGGAAAGAAAACAGTAACTAACGAGCAAAAGTCATGGATCTTGCTTCTCTCAATACATTCTCTAAATTTCCGACAATATTAATGTGGATTAGAGTGAAAGAACATAATCGTAGATGGAATTTATTCGAGAAATACTTTTTTCTTGTTTTTTCTTTTTTAATTTGCAAAATGAAGTACTACATGTACAATGGCTTGTGCTATTAAAGGGTTCCCCTTTAGAAATCAACGAAAATAATAAATCAAACATTTCTCGCCAGTGAAACAACAACGATTGCATTTATCTGGTGGACAAACACAATGAATCGAATAATGTTCAAGAATCATACATAAATTATACAAGTACTTTGCTTATTATAATATAAGTTAACGACGAACCAATACACAGGCAATAACTCCTTTGGAGGTCAGTATAGTGAATATGATCCCGGCGACCTGGTGCTAGAGGTGGTCTGATCTAACCGAGGCTTTGAGACAACTATGATCCCCAGCAGAGGTTGGAGAGTGGTACTACACGTCTGATGTGAATACATGGCGATGGTGTCATCTCCAGTATCAAAGTTCCAAGACTGTGAAAAGGTGAAGATAACGAACAGTAATCAACCTCATAACTCCTATAAATAATACAAAGTTAAGAGTTGGGCAAACACGGACCCCTGGATATACCAGAGGTGGGATCAAGTGCCTAGGAGGAGTAAATTGGTCACACCTACCGTGCATATCTTCAAGACATGAGGGTCCGGGCAATATTTTTCACCGAAGTAGAATTGCATTGCAAATATATTTTCAGTGCAATTCTGTATTAATTTTGGTTTGCTGCACATTTAGTTTATCATTAAGAAAATGGGTATGATTAATAGTTTCCGCTAAGTTTTTGTTTTTTCTCTGATTGGATCTTTTCATTGAGTGCATACATTTTTCAGTGATCCATCATTTTACAATTTGATAATTATAATTAGATTCTTTGATGCACTCGTGTGGTTCACTACGTAAACAGGTCTTTTTTGTCAGCTAATGAAATTGTTCCTGCAGATATCCTGACTGGTTGTTCGGCATTTATTCTTTATTTTATGTTGTATTGTAAGCTATAAAGTATACGTAGATACATGTATATATTTTACTCTTAGATTATCTTATTTTGTTTTTCTAAAGATCAAGGGCATATTTTCACAAGAATTTACGTCCCTTTTCCTGAAGGGATTTCTATAGAAAAGCCTATACCACATGTAACAGCGCAGGTTTACTTTTAAAACAAAACTAAACTTTGCATCATTACTGACAAGTATTAAGTATGAGATGCAACTTTATATATATAACAATAATAATGAAACAAACAAAAAGTGTAAAATTGTCAGCGTATACACAATCTATGCTGTCTAACTCGAACATATATCAATTACACATAGCGTATTGCATCGCGACACAACTAACAATACTTAGGCCCGTTCTACACGTGTGCAATTTAGATATTCTAGAATGTTTCCACATAAAACTTTGTATTCGTAAACCTTGTTGAAATCTGTAAATCTGACTTGTTACCCTCTCCCCATGGCCTTACAGTTGGAAATGTAATTTCTTTAAAAATGGTCAAAGAAACTAAAGCTTGATTTATATAAAAATTATATAACCTGATGAAACTCAGCATAATAAAGAATTGTGTGATTGACAATATATTAGTTTACTATTAATATGACGCTTAGGACAACGAAACGCACGCGTTCGATGGTTTTGAGAATTAAAATTAAAATAGCCATTTTACTTCAAAATAACGAATATGTGCTGTTATGCTTTCGGTTAGAAGAATACGTCAATTAGATCAAGAATAACAGCGATTTTGCATTGGGATTCTTAAACAAAATATGCCTAATTTTGAAAAAAAGTACGAATGCCTATCTTGGTTGGTTAGTTGTATTTTTTTCACGCATATAGACTCGTCACCATTGCCAATGAAAGGCTACAAATTTAAGCTCGGCGCTTACGGTCTTTGAGCAGGAAGGAGATCTTTATCGTGTCATACCTGCTGTAACAGGGGACTTCGGGTTTGTGGTTTCATCCAAAGGACCACCCCATTTAGTCGCCTCTTACGACAAGCAAGGGGTACTGAGGACCTATTCTAACCAGGATTCCCACGTATTCATTAGTTAGAATAGAGGAAATGTTGCATAATGCTTACTTATCGGCTTTGTTTCGTGTATCAAAGCGGATAGGTTTTGTTGACGATGACAGTTTTTTCTGTATAGGTCGAAGGCGCCTGGGTCAAGAATATTGCACTATAACCGTTATGTAAGCAATGGAGGAAATTCGAACCTTAGATGACCCATATGGTCTTTTTTGTTTCGGGAAGTTTAACTGTGCGTGTTATTAACACATAATACTAATTTACCCACGTTTTTAATTAATATCTTATCCCACTGATTCATAATATATAACTGCAGAGACATAAGTTATATATATCTGATAAAACGCTGTATAGCATGAATCAGTTGAATGAGACTTTTCATACTGATCGGCTTTCGTAATCATCTGCAAATTTGTGTAACATGTACGACTATGTTAGTTTCCTTACTAGTACAGAATTTGGTTTGTCTATACCCTTTTCACGAGTACGGAAATATATACAAGTTTAGAATCTTCACAAACAGTTTTTTGTATTCCACTTTAACTAAAGCGTGGGATATCGATTTGGGTCAGCTTGTTTGTCACTTTGGTTTCCAGATCAAATTTCAAATACTGTTTGTGCATTCGAAATGAAACTTCACATTATATTTATAACTCAAGAATGAATCTATCACTGCTTTTCATGAAGAATCTCCGTGACATGAGAATAACTCCTATTCTTTGAAGGTCAAATGCCAAGATCATTTGGACACATAGTAAGATATCAGCCATATTAAATCATGCGCGTTTCTTTTATAATAAATTCAGATGTATGAACAAGTGACGATAACGTACCGTGATCAGTCTCATCCTATAAAGAATACAAAATTATCAGAAGAGTAAAGAACTCTGGACATACCAGAGGCGGAATCAGGTGTTTAGGAGGAGTAATATATAAGAATGTAATATGATACATTAATTTATCATACAACAGTACTGTTTCCGGGTTGATAACGCAGGTTCGGAAAAAAGAAATGAACTCGTAGCACAGATTAATAACAATGCAAATTATTTAAGGTCATGTGAGTGAGGTCAGCGTATGTTGACATGGACACAGATTTTTTTTTTATACTAAAAACGTTCTTCAAGCCTATCATGTATTCCTGTTTCATTTGTTGTTGTTATATAATGATATAGCTAAAAATTAAAATCTTAAGATTGAAATTTCAATTCAGCTTTCAAGTTTCCGCTCAAGGTCATTGCAAAGATGCTGAAAATCACTTCCTTATACAGATACGTGAAATGGAAAGTAATTAGACTTAAAATATGCGCCAAGGCTCGGGAAATATTAAATCTTGCAACTCATTTCGTAAATTTCATATGCCACAAGTACTCATTCAAGCTATTTTTCTTCATACCAGGTGTTAAACTATGTAACAACACATAAACTGGGTAAATACACAAATTTATACTGACGGACTTTAGAAACGCAATACACAGTTTTTTCTAAATTGTTGGACCCCCCCCCCCCCCCCCCCCCCCACCATCATGCATCGACCTGATGTTTAAAACTCATTACCCATGTTCGTCGTGCTAATTGTTTACACGGTATGAATAGCATTGCATGAAATTTTCCAGACGCTATTCAAAAGCAAAAGCAGTAAAGGTAAAAACCGATTTTGTCAACGTGAAACAACAATGGCAGATGTACTTCCAATTGAACAAAAATAGACAGTTAAACCATGACGTTCATATGACATTGCCACTCGCGGAATAGGTTTATGGCTGCCGCGACAACGACAAGGCAAACAATTGCAGTGGAAGGGCAGTTCACCGTTGAACAGTTTCTTGAATATTGAAACATGATAGGATTCTTTGCAGAAGACCTTACAAAGGTTTACAACTTAAACAAAATCGTTGACGTTACATAGCGCCAAAATTGAACACGGGTCTTGTTTTCTGACGAATCAAGATTCAACGTCAGCAATACGGATGGCAGAATATGAGTTTACAACGTGTGCATGAACGCTACGTAGACAATTACGTGCTTGAACGAGACAGATTTGGCTGAAGTAGCGTCATGGTTTAAGGTGAGATTAATACAAATTTACGCTCCTGATTGGTCATTTTGCAAACTAAACTGCTCAGAGGTATATAGACAACGTTCTAAAGCCTGTGTTGGCACTATCGATACAGCAGCGCAGACAAGGCAATGTATCAGGATTTTAGCAGGACACTGCGCGCGCACACACTGCGGATTGACACGGAATTTTCTCCAATTGGTTGATTGGTCCGTCATGTCCCCAGACCTTAATTCGATTGAGCATGATTTAGACGAGCTTGGTAAATGTGTGTGAAGCTGCAGAATCCAGAAGAACAGGAAAGGGCGTTTGCAGAATATTCCTCAAAGAACCATTCTGACCATTTGTCAGTTAGCGGAACTTAAACTATGCGCCGTCATAATCGCTAATGGTGGACATACTCGATATTAGAGTACCAAACCAGAATTTTTGCCCACTCCTACCGCATTTGACCTTATTTGTAGCCTATAAGGGGATAGCAATGTAGTTTTAAATTGATGGATATAAGACTTTATTTATCAAAGATTATATACCAGAAATATGATATGTTTCATATGAAAGAAATAAAAATATAGAAAATTACCTAGCGTTGCGTTGACTCTTCTTGTCTTAATATTATAAGAAATATATTGTAGCTCAAAAATATAATAGATATATAAAATAAAAATATAATCATCCTTTCTTATTAACACACAGATATATATATATATATATATATATATATATATATATATATATATATATAGTGTCATGGCTCTTTCTTTGTGTCAAGGTTAATCAATGGTCACAGTCTTGTCATGAAATTGGAATAGACTGTAGTTGTATCTACATAAAATTGTGGTTTATTACATAAACACAAAAGCATGGTTGTTATTTCTGTCAGAATTATAGTGCTTAGAAAATTCCAATTATTTGAAGAATAACTCTGGTATAATAGGTTCATAATTACATAAAATAAGGAAAAGAAGGAAGGGAAAGTTATTTCCTAATTTTGTTTTTGTTAAAAGGGAATAGGGTAGGGCATATCAAAAACCACCAGAGAGTTTCAAGTTGGAAATATCATACAAATATTCTTTATTTTGTGATGTTGCCAATAAAGTCCCTTATAATTCAATTTTCCCAATGCATTAGATAATGCTCAAGTCATACCACAAAAACAGACACAAGTACAACCGGCTGTTTCTTTAAATGAAGGAAACTATGGAAACAGAAAAGCATACAACATATATAGCTTCTTGATTCTGTACAACCCATTGATATTTCGACCTCGGCGAAAAGTACATCAAACTCGCACGTCAAAACACTTTTTAGATATGAATTGTCCTTGTGACAAGGCTGTCTTATTTGTATAATAATGATCCATTGTGTTAACCTTAGAATGAATTTTTGAATTATTTTCCAGCAGTTGTTTTATCAATGGGAAGATACCTAAGTCCTAATATTCCACAACTAGATTCAGCAAATCTTAAACTTGCCACAAAAATTACAAATTAAACCTCAAACATTCGATATGATATTGTACATGTAAGTTTTCTTTCTTCTTGGGAACAATAGGCTTCCGTTCACCGACATTATTAAATTCACTTTTGACAACTTTTTCTCGACTTGATTTTATTCCCAAGGGTTGAATTGAAGCTTTTATGGTGATTAAATTATCATATTAATCGCATATTTCTAGTTTACACAATTCTCCACTATTAAGGTGTTCAACTCCTTTTTTTAAACAATTGAATTAAAGTTGTTTTTCTTGAAAATACCAGATACCACTTTACTGAATAAATGATATAAATACAAAATATAATTGACATCTAAAGTTACGAGGGCTGATGGATATGTTGTGAGCCTCATATGTAAGGGTTTGAAATTTGGCGGACATATTGCAGTATTTTTTAACATAATCCTCTTCAGTATCTATATACTTTTGACAGCGATGTTTGATGGCCTCAGTTCCACTTTTAAAGAAGTCTTTTTTTTGACCGTTCGGAAAGTCCTCCACTCCATGTATAACGCCATCATCTGACTGAAAGTGAGCACCGAAAAGGGTCATTTTCAGTTTCGGAACTAGATGAAAGTCTGATGGAGCGAGATTAAGCGAATAAGGCGGATGCTCAATCAATTTAAAGCCATAATTGTTGATGGAAGTTATTGCTTTGACAGATTTGTGAACAGGGGCATTGTTTTGATGGACCAACACATCTTTGCTGAGTTTTAGTATGTGCCATTGATTGTTGCCCCTTTTGGAGATAATCTTCCATCACAATACCATCAGCATCCCAGAATACTGAGGCCATAATCTTTCCAGCTTATGGAACTGTCTTTGGCGGGGGCGAACCAGGGTGCTTCCATTGTTTAGACTGTTTGGGCTCTGGGGTAAAATGTTTCATCCATAGTAACGAATCTCTGAAGAAAGTTAGCGGGATCTTCCTCTTAAAGGTATAAATTAGCACGCGACAAAATGTGCCTGGTATGCTTCTTTCAAAGTCTTGGTACCCAACGAGCTGAAAGTTTTCTCATTGCAAGATCCTTTATCAGAATGTAATGTACTCTATCCTGTGAAATGCCAACTGTACTGGCTATATATCTTTCTGTAACTTGCCTGTCAGTCATAACAATGTCATGGAATTTATTGACCATTTCTGTGGTTGCGACAATGATAGGCCTTCAAGGACGGGGGTCATCCTCAAGACTCTGCCTGCCACGTTTAAATCCCGCCATCCACCTTTTTACTTAAGCATATGAAAGGGCATCTTTCCCTAGTGTTGCTATCATTTCAGTATAGATATCCTTAAGTGCTAAACCTATCTTGTGTTCAAATATTTGATCCTGCTCTTTCACCAATTATATCAATTTTACAAAAATCACTTGCCTTGTGTACTTTAGAGTGCTACCTCGTCGATATAAACTGACCAAATTACATCAGTCTTCGGATACACGGCCTTGAATAGTAAGGAAATAGTAGGGATGAAAAAGGACACTGATGCTAACCTCCTTCAATCATACAAGGCTTGCAACATATCAATCAGCTCTCGTAATTAGAAAATTTTTCTCCCCTCGTCAAATTTGGAAAAAATCAAATTTTAAAAAAAGTTACAAGGTCAACCTGCTTTTTAGTAATCTAGTTTACTAACGATATTATTATGGATTTTCTTTTACCAAGAGGCTTTCTCCGAAACATCATTTCTTATTTCTTTATTTCTAATCAATGAAAAATGAATCTTTTCATGGACCTCATTGTTAAACCAATTAAGTCATATCTTTCCATTGTGAAATAACTTTTAAACTGTCTCTTGGCGAACCCCCAATTTTTATTTTTATGGATCTTATTCTTTGTTAAGAAAATATTTTGGGGGATGATTAAATGTAAAATACATTAAAGCAAAAGTTTCAATTCAATTTTTCAGTTATTTGCTTTGTTAAATCGTCTACACACGTTGAATAACATCAAATTTAAAATTTTCTATAACGAATGTTTACTGCTGAGATACTCTAGGCATCTAGCTGAAATATTACGATTGGAATATTGTGAATACCACACTTTCATGATGTAATAATGCCATTATAAATCTCCTATATGGCAAATTTTCAGATAATAGAATATTTGAAATAACAGCTATATCACGTGAACAGCATAAGAAGCTTTCACATGGACAGCTCTTTCTCTTATGACGCTAAAACAGAATTAAGGAACGTAGTAATAGGAGAATATATCCCATTAGTCCTGTAAGATGGTCAGCACATCTGGGATTTAGATACTGCGTCTTCTATTAGGCTCGTTATATATTTCTGATAGTTTGATTAATTTAATTTAAAGGTGAGTCTCGTGAGATGTTATGATCTCTCTTGATTAAGACATGGTTATCATTAGAGTTTATTCAATAATTTCAAAGCTTAAGAATTATACATGTAAATGGCTTAAACATTTTATAACGATATCGGTTCAATCAAAATGTTTAAAATAGCATACAAAAAGAGAAAATAGAATAAAAGTCATTAGAAGATACAAACAATTCTAGTATTACCTATCTAACTTGATGTTAGTAATATTTCGTGCAAATTCTATTCATATTTGATTCCCAGAAGATCACATCGTTTTATTCGAAATTGACGAGTCTTGATTAACAATAGCGGCATACATCCGCAGTGATACACATCTTGGTATTACTGATCAGCAGGCAATTGTTTTAGTAGAAAATTAAACAGTTGATTGATATAGTTGAGGAGATGAAACAATTTTCTGTTAAATACAAAGTTCTCAGTGGGTCCATTCACAAAGTCTCTGAACAGAACGATAACTGTTAATTCTAAATGTATGCAAAAATGAAAGGATTTACAGACCAAAGACAAATTCAAGGAAGTTCACAAAACATGAAAATATTTAATGCATGTTTTAAGCTCCAGCAATTATTATAGCAACATCACCGTTGCATTGTTCAAAGAGTATACTACAAAAATTATTCCTTTGATAGCCTTTAGTGATAGGAGTTAGATGTTCATACCTCAGTAATTCTCTTATTAGAAGAATAGAAATTGATGGATGGTATAAGGATCTGCTAAAGCCATAGTTAAATATGTTATCGAACTGCTAGTCTCTGACGGTTCCAAAACCTTATACAAGCCAACTCAACAATAACAAAGGACCAAAAATCTCAGTAGAGACTGTCGCTCTACCGGTCTTACTTCAAATACCCGGTAGTTCACGGAAAATGGACGTTGATTGATTGATTATATATTGTTTAACGTCCCGCTCGAGAATCTTGCCGGTGAAGGGCTGCAATATTTAGGCCTATGCTCGGCGCTTATGGCCTTTGAGCAGGGAGGGATCTTTAACGTGCCACACCTGCTGTGACACGGGGCCTCGGATTTTGCGGTCTCATCCGAAGGACCGCCCCATTTAGTTGCCTTTTACGACAATCTAGGTGTGCTGAGGATCTATTCTAACAACCCGGATCCCCACGGGGTAAAATGGACGTGTTTTGGGACTATGAAATTATGTTAGAGAGCCAAAACCGAATTTCAAATCTAAAACTACTAAGAGACATTCACAAAGTAGAGTTGTGTAAACGGCAAAACAAATTGCAAGCAACTGAAATAATTTCAAGAGTACTGTATGCAGGAAATATTTGTTCCCGTGTTATTTTCACCCCTTTCGCTATTGTTTTCAGTGGGCAAATTGAAAACTAGGCGAAATTGTTTTCTCTTTTGTCTTTCTTTTAACACTCCTATGTCTAGGCGAATTTAAAACATAGTGAAACCGTCTACAAGTGTAGAAGGACGAAAATAATACGGCGAAACTAACCCTATATACAGTATTTTATCATGGAAAAGTAACAGAGGTGTATCAAGTATGATACGGCAATAAGGTAATCAAATCTCGGTAGCAAAAGAAATTTAAATGTATAATTTTTGGTGGGTCAAGTTATGACAAAATCAGCAGCAAAAGAAATTTAAATGTATAATTTTTGTTGGGTCAAGTTATGACAAAATCAATACAACTTTCAATGTAACCTAGGAGCAATATAGTCTATGTTGCAGGCATTCAATGTGATTACGACAGTCGACACAGGATACGCAATACATGTTTCAGAGTTTCCAGTGAGTTAACATTTTGTATTGAGAAGGATATTTACAAGCTGACTCTTCCGTCCGCTATGGCTCCTATCTGAGCGTTTTAATGGACAGAAAATGATGCTATGCATTGAATCACTGCGGTATCCCCTAGGTGGTCTGAGTAAATTTTGTTCCATAATAGATTCTTTGAACATCTTTATCTATGAAAATGCGCAGAGAATATTCTGACAGTCCGCTCTGTGGACTTATGATTCCTGCACACCTCTAGCCATTAACTAGATTCTGATGTTGATGCTATAGGTACAGGTTCCGCATGATAAAACACATCAAGGTGTTAATATGACATATTGAAATAATGTACCCAGAGAGAATCGTAATGTAAACGATATTCTAATATTATTGTGCAAACATTTTCTTGGTGTCAATTTTCTGCCAAAGTGTCATTACTTCATAAAGTGTATTTCATTTATTTCCCAAAATGTATTTCATTTCTTCGGAAAGTATATTTGGCAAATGATCTAATTTTTGTTGAATTTTCAGTGAGTAAGTGCCATTATAACAAGTTCTGGTATTAGCTTGTTTGTCTTGCGAATGAAGTGTTTTAGCGTGATTCATAATGGAAAATGCTACATAGATCTTTCATGTTTTCATCAAAATCCGAAAAGAATCTTTCGCAAATTGTGCATGTCATAATCACTCTGATTTTTCCCCAACTTATTCTTGCGACCTGACCTCTTTCAATTTTAAAGTAGTGTTCTAGCAAGTCATGTGCATGACTTGTCATTGCATTTGGGCCATTTGTGACAAAAGCATTGCACACACACACACACACACACACACACACACACACACACACACATTTTGGGGGAATTATAGCTAATAAATCTAAGTCTACTGATTTATCAAACAGAGCACTTCAATATATCTTCATAACCTTGAAAAATTACAGTATAATTTATCATATTTATCGACAACGCAGACGACAAATTTCGTTGTATTTTTCACGCTCATCCAGGGGGCAATCATGAAGTAAAGTTACATAAAATTAGAGCTTTGATGCCGTCACGGGGGTGTTATATGGAGATTTCCATTTGATCAATAGAGAACAAATTGTGCTTCATGTGACGAGTTAATTATGGACTATGTGTACTAACCTCTGAAATGAATTCCCAAGAGGATCATTACGATCCCGATGTCCATTTTGATTGAAATGGCTATGAATTTAAGTACTTTGTTCCCCGGTATTTTGTCATGATGTCATTGGTATTATATTAAAAAAATCTACCGCTTAAAGTCCGTCTATTCATTTGTCATGGTTAAAAGAAATGAAAATTATAGCTGTGTCTTTAATTCAGCAGAAGCATACAGAAGACAGTTTAATCATTTTAATCACATTTGAGCCAAGCCTTACATTAAGCGAAAATGTATTTGATTATCACATTAGTTTAATTTAAACAATGTTTTATTCACAATTGACACATATGTATACATTCAAGATTATATAGTACAGATATTATTGCTTGATTTTATGAAAAATGTAAAAGAATTCCGCCATCACGAAGCAGCTGTACAGACAGAGCACCTGAAAATTGCCAACTTACATACACAATCTTACCCAGCTGTATCGGCATGCTTATGAGATCACCTAAACCTTCTTAACTAAAGCAGGAAATTGAAAAATCTATCGATATTGTGCCAGTAGCATTAAAAGCACGATTAATTACCATCCATCTCAGATAGAGGTTTCTCCTATATTTTCAGAAAACTGCAATTGCTGATAACATTATCTTATTTCTTTGAGGCCTATGGAAAAAAAACGTACTGATTTTATAGAAATATAATATGTAAACGTCCACAGTAATGTATAAAATTGGAAAGACATTGTTTTGAAAAGACAAGTAAATCAACTCATTTGTTAGTAAATTAAAACGATTATGATTTTCAAAGTTTGTCTAACTGCACAATCCTTTATGTCCATATCCAGGCATTTTAAAGTTTAAAGATCTGTCTCATTCTTTTTTTTTTCAAACGGATTATCTGAAAAAAATATTTAACAGATCTAAAAGTTTAACATACATAATATTTGTAAATCAATTCCAAATGCCCTTTAATATTTCAGATTGTAAATTTTCATGTCAATAATTTCAACAAAATTATATCTTGTATATGTATATATACAGTGTAATTCCCTAAACCGGGACTAAATGGACTTCTGACAGGTTTAAGATGTGTCTGTCCAATGATTATTATCTGAATGGCACGATGCCGAATCCTTACTGATACGGCCCTGAGCGGCATACATACTCTAGGTCAAAATTTGTGGCACTTCACCTAAAACTGGTGATGTCTCTTTATGAGTGAAAAATTCTCAAAATTGACATAAAGCGTTATACAATATACCGCAGTATGATTCAGAAATCCATTCTGCTGAAAATATACTAATACTTTATCAGAAATTGAAGAAACTATATAAAAAAAAAATATCATAGCATGACATAAGGAAAGAAGAATTTATTTTCCTGTTATGCATAGAGTGGGTGTATTATCAGACTAATTTAGTAAATAAGACAATAAAAAATCAGATATGCCATTTTATTAAATGCATCATACATAAATATGAATAGTGTTATCCTTCGTTCTTCACTGAAAACATTTTCATTGGTCATAGTCTGTAGCAGTGATATGTCATCACAGCTTCTCCTTCTTGCGTGATATTAGTTTTGATTTACTTTTCTACGTCAATTACCGAGCGCAGTAAATTCACAAAACTGCCAAACATTCGTAGGACTCTGGTATGAGGTCACTCTAAAGAGCGACGGAACGTAAATATCGAAATAAAACATACATTTCCCAAGAGGAAATTTGTACATAATCAATTACGAAAATCAACCGATGAAATCACAAACACACAACATGTTATATGAACCGATGATAATGGCGCCTACGACTCAAGATGACATTATCTTCAGTTCTATGATATTCATTCTGTCACATTTTATAATTGGTGGAATAACGCAATGAGCCTGCGTGATTTTTTCCCTTGAAAGGCTTGGACATTTTATATAGCGGGTTTTTTGTTGTTGTTTTGTTTCCCCAAGCTTTCAAAGAATGGCACAGCGGAGGTGAGTCAAGCAAACTTCTGTATCATGGCACATGCAGCCTATACTATACAATTATGGAGTTAGCTGAGGTTTATCAATGCCATACTGTTTTTACATTCTATTGTGTTATAACCCGGAGCAAACGGAACAACATACACATTCTACCACGTTCCGCTAGTGTTATATTTCTATTAAATCTCTTCTCAAGAGGCCATTGTTGTGCCTCGGGGGTTTATTAAACATTTTATACATTAATGACATTCGTAGTGGAATAGAAATGATTACTTCGTTTTCAGAATTGTTGTAGAATAATCTTCTTAATCTAAAGAAAATTTTGTCTCTTCCGATTCGGTTTTTATTATCTCCATTTCGGGGGTTACTAGTAGTAACCAACAAGTTCCTAACATGCGGTCATTACTCCTAAAATATAGGTATAAAAGCAATCATTCAATGTTAATTACATCACTTTTGATGTTTGAAAAGTATTTTTGTAATGTAAAATTTCAGCAAGTTTCTGTGTCTTTGAGTAAACAAGGTGGAACCATCATGGAATGGCCAGGACTACTGTCGGTTAGATTTGCATTTTGGTGTCTATGCGATCGGTTGTATGGCATTACGATATCATACTACTGTTGATAACTAATGAAATCATTGGAATTTGAAGATTTTCTAAGATATACACTTTGGAATGAACGTGCCTGTATATAAGGATTCATTAATCCAAAAGCGTGACACCGTATGACATGTGTTGCGATATTCGATCTTTTACATTTGTATTCTATAATTATCAATTTGTAATATGTATATCTATTAGAATTCTATAAGTGTCAATTTGTATTCTAATATGTTGACGGTGCGACCGCTAGGGCGAACGTAGCTACATATGCATGCGTGGATCCATAATTTTTCCAGGGGAGTGGGTTACATCCCATACCTTTTTCTTCCAGGGATCAAATTCGAAACTAGGAACTTACACTTTGTATTTTACAACAAGAAGTGGATAAAAATTGGCAAATGTAAATATTTTCTACTAAGTTCTAGGGAATGTGGGTTCGGACTATCCTTTCAACACCCCCCCCCCCCCCCCCTTGTAGTTGAAAACGTAAGCTTTAACCACAAATTAAACCTTCCCTCCCGATTTAGTATTTGAAGTTTGAGGATTAATGCCCATTTCAGTTTTTTAAAGGAAAAATATGTTTTCTTATTTTGCTTGTCAAGAATTCCCAGACATTTGTGATACCAATTCCTTCTCCAGCTGACCCCCCCCCCTTTTTTTTTTTTTTTTTGAAAACGATGCTACGTGTCCGATGCTTACTCCTGTTACATATCGGTAGTTGCAGAATTGAAGCGCTATGGTTTTATATTTTAGTGTTTGACCATAACGCTACAGTTCCCATAATGCAAAATGATGCAATTTACGGCGCAAGATTTTCTGCGCACGGTTGGGGATGTATTTCCCCACTTTCCAGCATTGGTCAATCAAATATCTTTCATTCCCTTATTCTAGACATATTCTATTACTAACCTGTATATTTTATCCGCCTCCTAACCCTTTACAGCAGTCTCTACAGACCAATAAACTCGCTTGTTTTGAATTTTCTGCCATCCGACAGCCATGTTGACCTACTGACGAGATTTCGCTAAAACGCCACGTGATATATGGAATCAGTAGCAAAACTGAGTTGACCCGCTAATTTAATATTCTAGAAAAATCTAGATAAATTCAGTAGAAAAATTGAAGTTGCTAAAAGAAAAAAGATTGTGAAATTTTAAAATAAATCTTTTGTAGTACGTACAGTTTTCTTAACTTTTTTATAAATAATGACATGGCAAATTATAGTGAAATTCATCGGCTATTGATGAAGTCAAACATTGCCGAAAAGCACAATTTATTTGATAAATGGTATACAGCAAAAATATGATACCATTCATTTACATTAGAAAATGACACGTACGACTTAATGTTTATTTCTGATCAGGGGCAAATAACTCGCGGGTAACTTGCTTTTCATGGGTATCATCTATTCTCCCGTGCAAGAAACCGAAAGTTTACATGGGTTAAACAGTTACTTAGGCTTGTATAAAATTCGAAGAAAAACGGTGCTCTGGTTGTAACTTGATTGATTGATTGATTGTTTATTGTTTTACGCCAAACTCAACATTTTTTCAGTTATCTGGTGGCGTCCAGTTTTTATTGGTGGAGGAGGGAACCCAGATACTATGTACCCGGGAAGAGACCACCGACCTTCCGAAAGTAAACTGGCAAACTTTCTCACATATATCGGCGCGAGTGAGAATCGAACCCGCGCCGACTAGAGGTGAAAGGCCTTGTGATTTTGAGCGCAATGCTCTCACCACTCGGCCACGGAGGCCCCTGGCTGTAACTTGTAAGTGTGATATTAGAAATATATATATATATATATATATATATATATATATAAAGGGAATGCTTATTGCAATATATATGTAAAGTGGAGGGGGTCACAACCCCTTTAAAAATAGATTTTTCTTTTGATAATAATTATTATTGCAACTAATCAAAACAATGCTATGTCCTTAAATGAAATACTACATGTAGGTCAAATTAGCCCTCTTTCTTTGCAAGGGGATGGGGTTGATAACAACTCTTATGTTATGATTTTTTTTATCCAAATTGACCCCGGAGGTTGATTAAGAATCTGTTATATCTTCATGCATTTTATCAGTTGTCATTCACATGAAAGTATGAAGTTACATGTAACAAGGTCTCCGCGACTTTCTACTTATTTTATCTTATTGTCATCAAGGAATGGTAACCAACCAAGTGGTTTTATTGGTGCCTGTAGTAGGTTACGTTCAACTCTTGTCATGAAATTTTTTACATTTTCTCCGCACCCTGCACTTCGGAAACGAATCGAACACGTGGATCATATAGTAAATGTTGATTTTATTTTTGATTTCAGACCAAAATAAATGTTTGTTGTTTTACGCCACACTATATAAAAAGACACGTGTCTCAAACATTCACAGAATACCCGGCGTACTATACTCAAGTAGCAATTACATCTAAACTTTAAAAAAAATCTTGAATTAATATTTTCAACACTCATTTCATACATTAGTGTTATTCCAAACCTCAGTGTTAAAATGAGGCAGCTCAAAATCTATCTACTTGTGGGATAAAACAAGAGTAAAAATCACTTACAATATGGATTTCTTTTGCCTAAAGGATGAAATCGATTTGCTAAAGATTTCAGTTGAATAAAACCTTACGGGTTTTAATTTCACGTACCATATTATGCTTCTGAAAATCTTAAATTTGAAAAGTTGAAAGAAAGCTTTGTGAGAAAATTGACTGAATCAAGCCTTTTAAAACATATTACAGTATTTGTACCATTATTCACAGCGATTAGGATATCCTGTATCTGAAAAGTATAATTGTTCGCTTGCAAATGCATAAGTGATCAACATAAGTTTCATAATACATGTAATTTGTTTTGAGTTCCGAAAAAGTTAATCAATATCAGGAATTTCTCATCTGATATTTTTATCTCAGATCTGTTAATTTCAGAAGAAAGCAGAACCTTTCTAATAAAGCATTTTATGAATAGAGGTGATACATTTCGTTGAACTTGAGAAATACATGCACATAAATAATTCAAAGAAAATAAGTTCTTGGAAAGGAGCCATGTCTCAAACTGTATTATACGCCCATACTTTTTCTTTATGTATAGCTCAATTTCTTGGTCAGCACTACCAATATTAGTTTGGGTGACTAATTTGGCACTACAATACTTGATTTTATGCACTAAGATCGACAGCATTGTGATTCCGGCTTCCTTGTATCAGCTTTAACCTTGGTCACAATGTTTAAAGTTACACATATTCATTCCTGCGATAGGACAACGTCAAAAATGTGCAGGATAGTACAAAATGGCCAAAGGTCAAATTGTCATATATTCTGAATTTATTTCATTTTTAATCAAGTCAAGGTCAAGGTCAAACCTGTAATGAATCAATATCGCATTTTGAAATTCACTTAACTACAAAAAAATTGTATATGCATGTATTCACAATATAACATTTTTCGTAATCCTATTAGCACACAGACAAAAATATAGTGAACAAACAGATCAATAAACAAATAGACCAATAACTGCTAATCAACCATTAGAAAATAAACAAATAGATCAATAACTGCTAACCAACCATTAGATAATAAACAAATAGACCAATAACTGCTAACCAACCATTAGATAATAAACAAATAGACCAATAACTGCTAACCAACCATTAGATAATAAATAAATAGACCAATAACTGCTAACCAACCATTAGATAATAAACAAATAGAACAATGGTGCAAAGAAACCCAAAAACAAACAAAACGACCAACAAATAAATCTATATATTCTGCTAACAAAGAAACAAAAAGACCAATAAATGGACAGACAAAATTCTATTAACAAACAGAACAACAAATAAACAGACTAAATTCTACTATAAACATACTAAGAAACATCAAATCGTGTAAACAAACAGATCTACAAACATAACGAATCCTGTAAACAGACTCACAAATAATCAAATAACTGACTAACAAATAAACAGACAAAATCTTATTTATAAATATACCAACAAGCAAATCAAATTCTATAAACAAACAGACTTATTAAAATATCTATTCTACAAATAAACTGGCTAACAAATAATCAGGCCAAATCCTGTTAACAAATCGACCAATAAACAGATGAAGAAATGAAATTATATCCACAGAGAGACCAACAAAACAAGTAGACCAAATCCTGCAAGGAAAGAGATCAACAAACAAGCAGACTGACAAATAAACATACAAATTTCTGGTAATGAATATACCAACTAACAAACAGACCAACAAACAAACCACACACTGGTAACACAAATCTAGCTGATAACAGGCATGCTACATGCAGTTTTAAGATTAAATTCATGGAAATACGCAAACTCTACATATGGTGTAACTGATTCGATACGCATAATCATGTTCTTCGTATGATCAGTTTTAAAATCGAGGCAGGCTACGGACAAATAAATTGATGTTACAGGTGCATCAACAGTCTCGTTTAAAGTCAGTATTTTGAAATTTCTATGGTCGTTATGTGATCTATATAACCTGTCAATAAGTTGAATGCTGTATGACATACCTGTATTTCATACCAGTTGTTAGGCAGTTCTTTACACACTGACTCTGACTATAGACTATTCCGCTTACCTGATCAAGATAAAGGGCGTGTGGCGGGTGTGACCGCTCAGCAGGGAATGTTTACTCCTCCTAGGCACCTGATCCCTTCTCTGGTGTATCCAGGGGTCCGTGTTTGCCCTACTCTTAATGTTTATTCTTTATAGGAGTTATGACATTGACCACTCTTATCTTCACTTCGTCACTCTACAAATAAACATTAGTGTTTATATTTTGTAAGAACTATACTAACCTACCGAACCTACCAATTTTGTGTTGAACTCTGTATGCTTACTTAATATTGAAAATTGCTACAATAAACATTATTCTTGTTTCTTGTATTTGAGATCTAAGATTGAGTGCATATGATTTAGGTATGAATTAGGTAGGTCTGTCTATTTCTTGATCATAACTTTTGAACTTATGATTCATTAATTGTATAGTATTTTATGCTGAATTGGTGATGTTTTATCGGAAACTTATAAATAGAGAACGGGTGGACTTTGAACTATTTAAGATAAATACGTTATATATTCTTGATGAATGGAAACATCAAGACTACGCGACTGTTTAAAGTCAAGGTCATTTAAGCATATCACGGACAAGGTCAATTTCGCTCAGGGCGATAATGTTTCACAAATGTGCATTTTTTTCAATTAATTCTTCTTTTTAAAATTTGAACTTGAAGTTAATTTATGTTTGTTTGTTCCGTCGTGTGTTTTTACCTCGAATCGAGCCTCAAGCAGGCAACACAAGGTCTCAATCAATAGACTAACTTCTCATTTATCTGATTTTTCTTGTATTCTTATGTTACTTTACATTATTTTGTATTTGAATGGTTTTTCGATTTTATGTTAAGTTTCATGGTTGATTAAATACAAATAGGAATCTATAAACCATATATTCAGGTATAATTTTTTTTGATGTAACGATGATGCGATAATTTGTTTAGAGCGGTAAATTGGATTTGTAAATTGACATTGATTCCATATAGAAATGACGTCAGTTTTTCTTTTCAGATAACCATTTGGTCACATTAGCACTATTTGCACAAAGATTGTCGATTGACATAGGTAAGCAGCTATCAAAACTAGACTTGTTTTGTTAGCGTGAAGGGAATACATAAGGATTTTTATCAATTCATGGACCCTTCACATCAATTGATTTGTCAGTAACAGAATTGACTTACAGGAGCAGTCTCGCCTCGTTTTGACGAGGAATCCACACGAACCCCCTTGGCTACTTTTATATTTTTCGGATGGTATAAATCTCAGTGCGCGCTCTGTTAGTGATGTGTTACTAGATATAAATTATCTGCTGCGATGGGATTTTCAGTAGTGATTCGATATTGCCAATTAGGTATTTTTACTTGTTCTCGTGTACATTTACCTACATACATATTTAGCAACACGTCGCATGTGCCGGAATTAATCAATTCAGACTTTTGATCGAGTGTCATCATTCGTTGTAAGTTGCCTTCAGAAGAGACATTTATAGATCTTTCTGGGAATTTTATAAATGTTTTTTGCAAATTGTATTCTTCATCCATAAGGCAAGTACAACATATATATTAAGTCATAACTTACCATTAATAAATAATATTTTAAAAAATCGTTATTGATTGTCCTGGGGTTGTAGTACTCCCTTTGATTGACCAATTAAAAAGTCTCAGGCTACATGTCATTGTTGTTTACAGAGATACTTTTCAATGATTTAAAAGTTGGCATAAATGGCTGATGATCAGCGTCGAAGAGACGAGTTCATAATGACGTTTTCAGATGATTTCTACGACGAATACACACTTTTGGAAGCGTGTTTGGAATATGATTTTGAAGCAATTCAAAATATACTTGATGATACTCCTACAGATGAGGAATTAAACGAAAGAGATCAAACTGGTAAGGTATGTTACAAAATTTCAATGGTCTCATATATTATATATTTTTATTAACTTATTCAATGCAATATTTTAAGTACAGGGCGAAGTAAATGTGTGGGTTTTTTGGGTTTTTTTTATTATTTTATTTATTTCTGTATTTAATTTTAAATTTCAATATTCTTTTTTCTTGGGATGAGGTGGGGTTGGGTGATAAATGAGAGATTTTTGATAAACATGTATGATCTGCTTTATGCATGGCTTCAATTTAGTGAGTCATTTGTTTCCATTCCCGAACCTTGAAATTTAACGAGTGGAAAAACATGGGGGATCTTGGCAAAATCATATTAACTATGGGACATAAATGGGGTATTCTATCTATGTCATCTTACCATTTATATACTATTGTAACAACATTGTGATGCAGCTGTAAACGATGCCTGATGTGTAAAAGAGGGAAAATATGAATTTGCATGTAGAGACTTTTCATTCATGTCAGAAAATTAAATCAATGTAGCAATGGAGGTTGCTTGTTTTGCATAAGCTATATTTCCGGGAAAATATTTTTTCCTGCCACGATCTCTATTATGATTTTTATCACATTCTGATAATAATGAAAGTAATGGAAAAACATATGAAACATTTTGTTCAATTTCACATCCTTTCACATTACGACATATATTATCCAGTAAAGTTGGTTGTATACTTTATAAGTTACAGATCGATGATAGCTTTCCAGTTTGATCAAAATTTGTTAAATTTCAAAACTTCATATATTTTAATTGCTACAAAACTTTTTAACCTTGTATCTAAAGACAAGATAATGTAGCAATCCAGTGATATGAGGAGTTTTGTTTTGGATTATATTGTTTGGTGAGTGGAATTAAAAACTGATAACTGTGACTCGACCGGTTAATGTGAGTATTCTTCTATTCCACAGGGGTATCAAGCTTTGATTTTTGGTATCTGAATACTTTAATATAAATCAATTTTATTCCATATCTACAGCGAGTTCTATTCCCAATAACTGAATAATATTTCCACTCTAGTTTTCATTTTGTATGTCACCACCGACTATCAGGCACCGATGCACATCCCATTCAGTGAAGTCTTGCAGTTAGTGTAACTGCCCAGAGAGCTGTATCCGCAGGTGGAGACGTGCACACAAAGACGAGAGTGACGAAGGGTCGGCAGGTTCTCGGTCTCCCGATAGCCCGCGATGCGAGGGCTATAACTCCGGCCGACAGCCCGCGATGCGAGGGCTATAACTCCGGCCGACAGTCCGCGATGCGAGGGCTATAACTCCGCCGACAGCCCGCGATGCGAGAGCTATAACTCCGGCCGACAGCAGCGAGGCCGCGGACGGGGTACCTTCCCTCAACTCTTTTAACCGCCGCAGAAACCAGTCATGTATGGAGAATTTTTTAGAGCCTATCCATTTTGTTTTTGAGCTGTTTATGTTTTAGTTCTGAGGAAGTTGAATAGTAGTCTATTTGCTCTGTAGTGTCAAATGCAGCAAAAAGAAATTTAGTTGAACCATCAAGCGCTAAAGTCGTGTCGTCAGCATATTGAGAAAGTTTGTGTTCCTTACCATTACCTATAACACCGTTAATATCTGTATTCTGATTGACACGAATAGCTAAAAATTCTTCATAGAGAAGAAATAAATAAGGGGCGATATGATCACCTAGTCTACAACCTCTCCTATAAATCAAATTGCTCTATACTAAACCATTTTGCAATACAGATGTTCAGGTAAATATATAATCCCCCAAACCGAAATCATTAAAAATTCCCAACTATGGAATCCAAACTCTTTTCAATTTTTTAAGCCCATGTTCTAATAATGTTGCCTTGTAATTTTCCTTCCATACATTTTCAATTTCAACAATTAGAATTTAACAAGAGTGAAACAAGAGACCAGCGAAACCTCTCATATTAAGACCTTTCCCTTGAAGCATATATAGTAATGGTACAGCGGCCCACGGACGTACCCCGAGTTTCAAAACCATTATGACTGTATGTCTCGACCATCTGAAATATGATAGAGAGCGGGATGTCTGAAGCTGTGACAAATCTTTATACATGTATATGTAAATTAAACATAGAATTTAATGTTTCGTCGATATGATATAGATGTGAACGAAGTCCATTTCATAAGCATATTAAGAAGCTTACAGGGAAGACCCATCAATGTTTAAATTAAAAACAAAGCTTCAAAACGGACGAATCAATTTTCACACCGAAATTCATCAGAAATACAGAAGTAACACCAATCAAACTGCATCGATTCATGCAAATATTTCGCCATCAAGATTTGTTTCGAGAACCACAATCACGTAACGTGTCAGCGATGTCTAGAGTTTAGAGTTGACCAGTGGACTCAAACTGTTAAAAGAGTAAAACCTATGGGACGTAGTACGTTTGCCATTAACGCAATGGCTTGATACAAAATTCATTAACAGTGGAGTGATCAACGACTCCCTGCGGAGCGAAGTTTTGTACATATTAATCGATCTTGCTGATGTTAGAAAATTTTCTGGATACCAAAGAACAGATGGCTGTGTTATTGATGGACGAAAAGAGTGGTGATTACACTTGCCAATTATGTATCGCAGTATTTACATTGTCACATTTTGTGTACTGCCATTTCAGCTTTGAAGAGATACTACATAATGAATTATTTTGATATTTCAATCTCTTAATTGATAGACATGTACACGTATAGATGTTGCTACGTAAATCCCAGGTATAGCTGCCCACTCACGCAATGAGATAAATACACATAGAGGTGTTGTTACGTAAATCACAGATATGACCATCCACTATGCAACCAGATAAATACAACAAAATTAGCAATTACTAACTGGTTCATTAACTGCTATGTACTTTGTACTGAGATGGCCATTTACATAGAAACTACAAATTTCTCTTATTGGCTCGATTTTATTTTCACGTAATACAAAGGTGTATGTGTGTGTGTGTGTGTGTGTGTGTGTGTGTGGCTTGGAGATAATTGCACTTGTACTAGTACTGAGTCAATATTAATTCAATGTCGTGTATTTTAGTACAAAAAACTATGAACTTTCTGTATATCATATATAAGCTCTCCTTAAATGTTTCTAATTTGATTTGTTTTTGAACCAAATCTAGTAAAACAACGCACTTTAAATAAAACTGTTTATAGCAAACATTTACCTGTACTCAGGTCTGTAATTCGAGTTTAATTAGAAGTGAGACTACGGGTGTGATAAGCGTTTGGAGTAGGTGTGGGTTGGAGTGCGAAGAGCGCTTAAATACCATATAGGTTAGTTTAGGGATATACTCTATTTAGGTAAGACAAAGGGTGTGGGGAGTGCTCAGATCCTTTATAAGTAAGGCTAAAGATATAAAGAGCACTTCTAACTTCTGTAGGTGAAGCTATGGGGTATGGTAAGTGCTTAGGTACCCTGTTGGTGAGATTAAGGGTTGTAAAGAGCACTTACATCCCGTGAAAACGAGGCTGTGGGTGCGGCCAGACCTCTGTAGTTGAGGTTTGAGATGTAAGGAGCAATTCAATCTTCTGTAGATGAAGTTTAAGCAAGTAAGTAATTAGATCCCCTGTATTTGAGATGTATTAAGGGAGCGAAGAGCGCTTAGATCTCATAATAGATGGCGCTAGGAGTGCAAGGAGCGCTTCGATCTTATGTAGGTAAGTCTGTGGTGAGCACTTAAATCCTCTGTAGGTGAGGATAGAAATGCTAGTAGTGTATATATTTCCTTTAGGTAAAGCTAAGGGGTTTGAGGAGAGCTTGAATCTCATATAGGTGAGTTTAGCTGGTGAGTACTTAAATTCCCATTACATAGAGCGAGAGGATGTCAAGAGCGAAAGTGTCTATAGATGAGGGTAGGTGATGGGGGTCGCTGATATTACCTGTTTTAAGAGCACTTGTATCTTTTGAAGTTGAGACTCTTAGAACCTATATACAGGTGAGACTGACGGTGTGAGGAGCTCTTAGATCCCCTATACAGGTAAAGCTAAATGTGTGAGGAGCTTTTTGATCCCCTATATAGGAGAGGCTAAAGGTGTTTGGACCTCTTCAATCTTCTGTAGGTGAGACTAGAAGTGCAACATAGATAGGTTAGACCAAAGGGTGCGAGAAGCATTAAGATTTCCTGTAGGTAATACCAAAAGAACACTTAGAGCCCTTATAGGTTAGTCTAGGCGACGTAAAGAGAGTTTGTATTCCATGTAGGTAAGGTGAAAGGGGCTTAAATCCCATTGAGAAAAGCTAGGGATGCCATGAACGCTTAAATTTCTTGTACGTAAGACAGGTTTGTGACACGCTTTCCTGTAGTTGACGTTAAATGTGTATATGATGAGCGCTTCAGTTTTCTGTAGATGAGGCTAGAGTTCTGAGGAATGTTTAGGTCCCCATTATATGAAGTTAGGGGGAGACAAGAGTGCTAAGATCACCTGTAGTTGAGAGTAAGGGTATGTAATAGGCAAGGCGAAAGGTGTGAGGAGCGCGTCAATCTCCTTGAGGTGAGGTTAGGGAGTATGATGAGCACCTAGATCCCCTATATCGAGAGGAAGTCTTTCACTCTTAAGGAGATGTCACCATTACCAGTGAAGGGCTACAAAATTTAGGCCTATGCTCGGCGCTTACGGCCTTTGAGCAGGGAGGGATCTTTATCGTAACACACCTGCTGTGAAACGGGACCTTGGTTTTTGCGGTCTCGTTCGAAGGAACGCCCCATTTAGTCGCCTCTTACGACAAGCAAGGGGTATTGAGGACCTATTCTAACCCTGATCTCCATCAAGATCATTAGTTATAAAAGAAATATTTGTTCCAGGCGAAAACCAGAAGTCTATATGATACTCTATACTGCAGTTTTTCACACTTTAAATAACTTTGCATTGGTAAATTAATTGTAAATCTATATACTGATAGAACTTTCATATCATTCAACTTGAAACAAAATATTAGAGAGGGTTTTGTTTGTATAAAGCTTTATATCTGTGCTATATATGTTAATTATTATATATTATGTAAGCATTGAATGGTATGTATTTTGCACAGAAATGTTCTCACATATCAATTTGCACACTTAGCTCTTATTTCTAGCATATTTTTCCACTGTTCCCAAAGACGATCAAATTTATCAACAGTTCTTAACAGATACGTTAGGAGAGGGCGTTCTAAGTTTTAAGAACTTGTGCCTAATCCTTTTATTACAACATCTATGCAATAAATTATGTTCAAATCAAAACATATACATATTTTTCATATTTTTATAATTAATTTTTTAAAAAGTTTATCAATCCAAGTAAATTTGGCATTTTTCCACACTTCAAACAGCTAAAAATATATTGTTTGGCATACAGTATTATGAAGTTTACAACAATTTTTATATGAACAAAAGCTACCTCTCCAAAAATTACATTTTTGGCATTAAAACCTTTTCGTTTTGATGTAGTATTATAAGTATGTAGACCAAGATCATTCCAAATATGTAGAACATTTTCGCTCATGAAGAACACATGGTTTCACATTCTCTATTACAGAGTGTAGGTATCGTTATCTATTACTTTGATTTTGTATGATTTTTTTTTTGTTTGTTTCTTGCATTACAGACGGCTCTTTGTCATGCATGTACGTCTGGGATACTTCCAATTGTACAGCTGCTGTCTGAAATCCCAGAAGTGGATGTAAATCTAGGTGACAAGGAAGGAAATACGCCTCTCATATTCGCTGCTCAAGCAGGTATTCCAAGGGGAACGGATGTCATTACAGAGTTCATTCCGTTCAGGTCGTTTGTTTTTGCTTGGTATTAGATTGCAAATATTTCGATCACCTCGCATTTTAAAATCTTCAATACATGTACTGTGATTTTCTGCTGAGTCTATAAAATTGTTAGTTTCTCATTTTGCGGTCGACCATTTTGACATACGAGTACGTAGGCATTTGGAAAATGATTTATCCCAACCACCACCAATGTAAGTTACAAGTATTGATCAACATTCGATTCAGATAAACTGCGAAAAAAAATTGTACTCTAAAATTCATTGAAAATCCTGAAAAAAATTGGGGCATTTTAGTAGGAATAAATTTTTGATTTCGACCTTGTGTAAGATTATTTTTTATCTGACAGAGCTTGTGATTTGAAAATTAATTTATGATAATTAAACAAGGAGACCCGCGGGTGTCTATGAAAATTCCACTATTTCTTATATGTTTGGGTGATTCAGTACAATTTTATTTGTTTTACTAGTAGCAATGTTTTAAGAAACTTCCCTTTTTTTGTCCTTTAAAGTGCAATTACGATGAAACCATTGTAGGCTACCGAGAGATTGTACGAGTTCTCCTACATGAATTTAGGAAAATCAGAGTGGATCACAAAAACAAGGCGGGTTTCACGGCATTAATGAAAGCAGCGCTGCAAGGCAGGACTTCCTGTGCTAAACTTCTTCTTTATGCAGGTAAACTGTCTATCTATAATGAACGATGGATGTGTTATTTACAAGATGTTAGTACTACAAAGGTTGGTCTTTTTGAAAAATAATTTTGTGACGTCACCAGCTATCGACAAATTGCCGCTAAATTTGATCTATGCTAAATGCAGATTCTTATTTTACCAACGCTTATCGCGACACGGGTTTCATTTTCGTCTTCTTTTATTTATTTATTTCTTTATTTTGAAATATCATTTAAAAGACCCGGCGCTTTTCACTTCTAATGCCAGGCGCTTGGTGAAGGAATAGTTGCTGACATTTCAACCCCTCTGACTGCGGATTACTCCGTTTACCTTATCAAGATATAGGGCTCAAGGCGGGTCGACGGGAAGGGGTGCTTACTCTTCCTGGGTGCCTGGTGTGTCCAGGGGCCCATGTTTGCTCATCTCTGTGATTTGTATTTTCTATAGGAATTACGAGATTGAATACTGTTCGTTATCTTAGCCTTCTCATGTCTGGCGCGGCCAGAGTTCGAACCAACGACCATGTTTGGAGATGTTATGTTGATGATTTTGGTTACACCACGCAACTCGAACTGACTCGCTAGATAGATGTTGCCAAACATTGTTATATTAGAATGTAATTTTTATGGATGTTTTATTTTTGACACATTGAAATGTCTATTTTCACCAGGGACGACATTTTATAAACAACCCATGTACCTATAATTTAAAAAATGCGTTTTTTCATGGAAGAAAGATCTTTCTTATAAATGCAGAAAAGTTCATATAGTCAGCATTATATTTTCCTTAAAAAAATTCCTGCATGTATATTAAATGCATTCTGAGGTGAAAGGGGTTAAAGAAGATAAACCTTTTTGACTATTAGCAAAATGATATACAAAATTATGTATCAGCTTCAAGATAGAGTATTGTACCCGTGTACCTTTGATTTCTTCATATTTCTTTGATAATTAAATATAAAGGATCTATTTATGGTCAAAAAAGTAAGATGATGCAAAAATTAAAAATAGACGGATTTTCTTTTTTCATTTCTGTAGGAGCAAATCCTAAACTCCGAGACAATGGAAGACAACTCTGTGCAGAAGAATGGGCTCGGTTTACTGGTAGACACGAGTGCGCTGACGAAATAGCAAAGTTTACCAAAACAAAGCGATTCCTATTTAACAGATCCAGCAAGAAAGTGTACGCCAGGTCTAGTAGTGTTCCGGATTTAACAGCTACGGTGGACAAAGCCAAAGAGTACACGGGTCCGACTCGACAGAAGTCCAAGTCTTTCCGAAAGAAAATCAAGAGAATGATTCATGGCTCTTCAAATACAAACACAAATTATAGCAATCATTTGACACAGGAAAGCAATCCTTTTGCTATTGTTGCAAGATGTGTATCAACACCAGCTCTCTCCGGTGCTCTTCCGGACGGGGATCTAATTGTGAAGAGACACAGGAGTTTCGACAATATCCCCAAAGTAGAAGTAACGTCACCAGTGTCTACTAAAGAAATATGACTGGTTCTCACTGCATACACTTTTGTAATCATACTAAATACCCTGAGTATTTTTTCACATTCGCTTGTCAGAAAATTAAAATACTTGTAAACTTTCTTCGTCACATAGCTGAATGTTAAAGATTATGATGAAAAGGACAAATTCTTATTTTAGCTCAATACCATCGTTGGAACCCAAGGGTTTTCTCTGTTATACTGACGATGGCTCAGTGCAAATGGAAGGGAGTCGAGAGGCACTGATAATCGGCACTTAATCTTTGAAAGTGCAGAATCATGCTTCTTTTTTATTTGTAAATTTGCACAGCCTCTTTTCTGAATCGAATACACACACACAACACAAACACAGAGAGAGAGAGAGAGAGAGAGAGAGAGAGAGAGAGAGAGAGAGAGAGAGAGAGAGAGAGACTCTAAAAACTATTTACTTAGACTTTTTTTTTTCATTGTACATTTTTTCATTTTATACAGTATTTATACTCATAAATTGCTTGCATTAGCCCTAGCCCCCTCTTTATGAATAAACATGAAGTTTTAATGTACTTCTTTATTATATATACAGTCGTTTGAATATTTTTTGATTTGCTAACTTGGTTTTGATGTTGTTTTCAGTTTTGTTATCTCCTGACCTATGTGTATTTAATTTTTATAATGTGTACGTTACAGACCCTGTAGATATAATGTACTTAATAAAGTCCTTTATGCATTTTTGGTCGTGTGTTCAGTACTTTTTTCAACAGAGATGAGTATCCGCGCAAAGGAAGGTAACGATAGGCATTCTGCTATACAGAAGGATGACAATAATATCGATATTCCAATATACAACACTGTAGTGTATTGCATTGCAAGACATTTTTCAGTACTGCTTTATTGACTTTCAAACATTTCTCATTTTCATACAAATAATCGACACTAAAAAGAGTTAAATTTCACCTGACAAATGCATGCGTTTTGAACAAAATTTACCATTTATTTTGAAATGTTATGTTTGTTTTCAGTTTGCATTTTTCTCTTAATTGAAAATGAAATATATAGGTATAAAAGTTCTTATTTTTATAATTCCGTCTTTAGACGGGAAAAATTATGGTATGTCCGTCCGTGCGTTCGGGGTTTTCTGTTTTAATTTTCATTTCCCTGTTACATATCTAGCTGAAACTTGCTCTGTAGCTTCTTTATGGGTCACTTTAAATCATATTGCAAATTTGATTCATTTCGAACTTTCTTGCATCTATGAGTTTTGTCCCTTTATTTGAAATCAAATATTACACGTATATGAAGTGTACATAATTTGCCAGTCCAACCCCTCATTTTTCACTCATATGTAAATGTCACCATTGCCGGTGAAGGGCTGCAAAATTTAAGCTTTTGCTCGGCGCTTACGGCCTTTGAGCAGGAAGGAATCTTTATCGTGCAACACCCGCTGAGTCACGGAATCTCGGTTTTGCTGTCTCATCCGAAGGACCACTCTTTTCAGTCGCTTCATACGACAAGCAAGGGTTTCTGAGGACCTATTCTAACCCGGATACCCATACCCGCGGAACCTCTCACTCTGGAGGTTATGATGTAATTAAACTTGTATACAATACATGGGCATATCTGGATATTAATTTGATTTATCGTACCTATCTAGTTCTTAAGATTTTCAAACGTTTCCTATACGTTCCTATGTAAAACTTTGAACCGCTTTTGTGGCCCTGCCCTGCACCAGCGTTAATGGTGTCAACCAATTTAAATCTACACTACTATGTTTGATTTCAAATTCACAACCTAAGGTTCTCAAGATTTGTTCATATGTAAAACTTCAAAATTCTTTTTTTGGCCTCGTCTATAGACTACAGGATCATGGTGTGCACAAACATAAATCTATACTAAATTAAGATGATCGCACAGTAATTAGATATAGGCCTATTGTACCCTTGCTTATCAGGCACGTAGAATCAGGGGGTGGACAGGAACTACATATTTTGACAAATCGAAATCCGAGCCAGGAGAAAAAAAATTGAGACAGTAGCAGTCTATAATGTGACACAAAATCCCCATCCACTCCACCTCAATTTAGGATTTTGAAGATCGAGCAAATCAAATCCCCCTTCCAAATCAACTTCCAACTTCTCCTTCTTAATCTTTTAAAAATCCAAGATCGATTTATTAATTGTTATTTTCCGCCACACTCAACAATTTTTCAGTTATCTGGTGGCGTCCAGTTTTTATTGGTGGAGGAGAGAACCCAGATACAATGTATCCTGGAAGAGACCACTGACATTCCGAAAGTAAACTTGCAAACTTTCTCACATATATCGGCGCGAGCGAGATTCGAACCCGCGCCGACTACAGGTGAGAGGCCTTGTGGTTTTGAGCGCGATGCTCTAACCACTCGCCCACGGAGGCCCCGAAAAATCCACGAAACCAGTATCGAGACACGGTAGGGGACGCCTGGGATGATCACTTCCCGCCCTCAGTTGGGGCTGTAGGGGTACCACCTTGGGTCGTTGTTAGGGTGGGATCACTTTTCAGATCTCTATAATCAACGGGTAGAATGCTATACTCGGGGTGGCGGCCATGCGTAACACTTGTAAAGTGAGAAGGAGTGTTTGAGAAAACGGAGCACTTTTATAGGCCGCTTTTAACAATCGGGGGTTGCTCTATTCCGTAAAATTTCTGGAGCTAAGACTTCTATACATATGAAGAATTTCAAGTTTACTCACCTTATTGGGGCCTCCATGGCCGAGTGGTTAGAGCATCACGCTCAAAATCACAAAGCCTCTCACCTCTAGTCGGCGCGGGTTCGAATCTCACTCGCGCCGATGAATGTGAGAAAGTTTGCAAGTTTACTTTCGGAAGGTCAGTGGTCTCTTCCCATGTACATTGTATCTGAGTTCTCTCCTCCACCAATAAAAACTGGAGGCCACCAGATAACTGAAAATTTGTTGAGTGTGGCGGAAAACAATCAATCAATCAATCAATCTCACCTTATCTGTTTTTCTCCGCTTCGAGGCCGCCACCCGATGCCTTGTATGTCCCGACAGTACTTTACATTATCAAACCATATATTTACGCGTTGAGATGTATCATTGTACAATTGTGACGTGCCAATTAAACTGCTCATGCTAACCAAAATATTCAGTAAGTTATCAACAACCAAAACAATCTATTAATGAATATAATTAAAAATGATTAATTTTGATTGATTACAAATTAATTTGAAAATTCTGTCTGAGTACTCTCAGCACTTTGATGATTTTCCTTATTGGCTACTAGTTCCTAAGGGCTTATTGGCAGCTTTTATAAGATACGTGTGTCTTTGTTTCACATCCATATACTTCATCAATTACCAAACACGTATACAACATCCAAAGTGAAGTCAAAAAAGGTACTTTCTATTTTGCATCATATAATCAGGAAATGCTGAGCAACACAATGGATTTGGTAATTTCAGTGTACGCCTATGTCGAGATTTTGACCTTCTATCACACCATTACCACTATGAGTGTTTGTCTCATGATGTTTACATGTTGAAAAATATATTTTGTATTTTTTTTTTTTTTTCGATTTGAAAAATCTATTCTGGGGACAGTCTTAGATTTGATAGAAAAAAAATTTACAGTGCGGGCCAATTGCGGGTATTGTGCCCTCTACGATTGTCAAATGAGTTCAAATACCCCCGTATCTCGAGTTCTTGACTGCAAGGAACAGTTACTCGTCCGAGAAACACCTCAGAAACATTGTCCTAGATTGTGATTCTTGCCCTCTCGATGAAATTTCCCAATTACACGTTCACTCCTGTTAATGAAGGATTATATATGTATATGATGTCAATTCTGTTAATTACTGTTGGTTTTGCATTGGTGACCGTAGGTTTTGCAACGAAGTCTGTTGATTTTGCAATTGAGTCTGTTGATTTTGTTTTACGCTAATCTGTTATGTATTTCAGTATGTTTTTGAAAATTAGTTGTTCCTTTTTGTATGAAGGAAGTTAGCTCCTTAGCCTTTGAGCACAACTGTGCAGGGTGCAATACCTCAATATTTACTGGCTCAATACTGATCCCAATGGTGCACACATATCACACATACACATCTATTACTTAACCTTATCCATTTGAAATTTTTTTTGTGTCAATTCAAATTTTTAATGAGTTTAGCGGGGACATTTTGTGGCGGAAAGATTGTTTGATCAGAAAGTTCAAAATCTACATGATTTTACAGTTTTCATTCAATTTATCATAAATTTTTATACCCCTATAGATGTATTTTAGTTTTATAATTTATGATACAAGTAGTGAGACTTGAAACTAAATCAAATGGTGTAATCATTGATTTGGTTGACATATTTTCCCAAACAGAACGTCTATTTAAAAAAAAAAAGTCTAATATGCTATAAATTTTGTATGAAAATTCAGTATTTTGGCCAACGATTAAAAAAAAAAAATATCTATAATCCTCACTTTTTAAAGTTCCATTTTAAATTCGAAGACAAGACTTGTAATTTACGTGCGATTTCAGAAATTTACATTACTCTCAATATGTTCATATATTAGGTGCAAAAAAGGTCATTATTCAATTCCCATTTACCAGTATCAAACTTTCATATATCTGTTTTGTTACAAGACATGATATTTATCTACTTTATGTGATGATTGATTTGCGTTGCTTATACTGTGTTGACACCAACAGACAAATAAAGTTAATAATGAATAAATCTTGAGTAAATTTTAAGAGCAAAAGGTCAAGTTTAAAACATTGTAGCTCAATAACTAACATTATGATTTCTTTTTAATTTCCTAATTCTCCTTCAACGTAAACAATGAATAATACACTTCCAAACAAACTGACAATACTACAAAATTCAGGTGCAAACCTCTATAACGTAATTTTTTTAAAAATCCTTTTCGCCGTCCATAATGATATTTATCAAATCTGTTTTGATAAAATTTTGTGGGTCGCGTATGTGCGGTAAAACGAACAGGAAATGCAAAAACGGCAAATGTGTTTCGCGTATGTTAAGATAAGTGGGATTTTCAATTACAAGTAATTTGACCGACACGCCATCCCACTGAAAATAAGCGATTTATTTAAGAAATAAATTTCATTTCATGAGGAAATGACTATCATTACAATTTGTATAGATATTGAAGGCAAAAACATTGGAAATGCATATATTTATATATGTATGATACAACAAATATCTATAGAAAATACCAACATCAATGTGCCCGATACATATTATTCTTTGCAAATCATCATCGTAGTAACCGCTATATGCTACCCGACGTGAGCGGTCAATAATAATGTTGTATTTTAAGCTGCAATTATATTTCAAACTATCCATCCTTAATGATAATGGTAGAAAAACACAAGGTAAAAAATCATTTTATTTTTGAAAGCTTTCCTGGCACACGGGTATTAAAAACCTTTCATATGGAACGTAAATTTAATAATGGACATTTCAGGACAATCAGAAACTTTGTTTTATTTTTTATGGACTACGAAAATTATTGTTCATGCTATGTAGCACACAAGTAACGAACATAATGTAAGCCTTCTGTAACTGAATGATTTACATTTACCTAGCTGTTAATGTTTCCAGTTCTACGTCCACTGTGTGGATAAGTGGACGCAATGTAAGGGAGAGAACTCGAAAATAGTTCACTTTTTTGAAGATACAGCAATCAAAAACAAACATGCATAGCTTATTTTGGTTCCTAAATAAGCACTCAATGCGTGCGCATGTACACAAGGGAGTACAAAGTAAATGCGATGTAAGAAATGTGATTTATTTTGTCTAAATAAGTTTAGTGTATTCGACACAGACACGTTACATGTTTCAAACTTTCTAAACAGATATATACACAACATATAGAGGGTGACAATTAATGTGTGTATACAGTAGTGATAGAAATAAATATATGTGTAAAAATATACAAATGATAACGAAGTATCTGTGTAAAATATAATAATACTGTTGTCATGGCAATATCACAGTGATGAAAATACAAACAAGAAAATAAATGATCCACGTGCTTAGTGCACAATCAAAAATAAAACACTGAGCATGCAGGTCCAACAAACAGATTGACCAAAGAATACATCACCTTCTAGAAAGTTCTACAGTAAAGAATTTCTAAACAAACAGCAGCAAACAAATATTTCTAGTAAAAATAACAATGTTAAAAACATAGAACAGTTATATGCTATAGATACATGCATTTCTCTCAGCAATTACAAAATCTGACAGATGTACAATGAAAGTTGTATTGAGAATCAGTCACACATACAGTTTGATATTTTAACTTATATCCAAAGTCTGATTAAATATTTTTAGACCTCAAACAACTAGTTTAAAATTCACATGACTAATACTCTAGGTTTTATCTTTTTTTTCAATCAAAGCATTCAATTGTTGACAGGTATATAAATTTTCTACACCTTGAACAAAAAGCACCACTAATCAATATCTAGCAAACAAAAAGCTAACATTAGTTTTCATTTGTGAGCAGTCAGTGATAGTAAAATGTGGTTTATTAAAACATTTCTAACAACATTTGTTTTGTTATATTGATTTAAATTGACTACATTTTCCACAAACTTTAAAAGGCAAGTTATACTCAATGTCCCCAAAATGGTTGAATTTTCTTTTCACCAGCTGTTACCAAAATGCATGTTTTGTTCATAACAATCCTCCCCAGAGTCACCACTGACTGACATAATCTGTAGACTGAAATGGAACAAAAATAAATTGTAAGTTAATGGAATTCAATAGTGTATACATACATGAAATTTATACGGTACAAAATGAACATCAGATGTTTTGTTTCTGTTCTTTGTGTAAACATATTGAATTATACTAAAAGACAAGAGGTCCATGGGTCTTGATGGTCACCTGAGTATCACACAAC